>OU015499.1:59069470-59076970 GCA_907164885.2 Dolomedes plantarius
AAAAAACACTTAGACTTTTTGAACCAAGCTTCTAACCCAAATTTAAGTTTTAAAAAAATATTTTGCTAATGAGAGTATTTTCACAGATCTTAACAATGGAATAGAAAACCCGTATAGTCAACAAATTCATGGATAAACGATTCAGTTCTAAAAGCAAAAAGCCTGGTTTCTGTATACTGTTGTAACATGATTATTATAAAAGTATACAGAAACCAGGCCTTTTGCTTTTAGGGCTGCATCTTTTATCCATGACTTAGTTGACAATACAGGTGTTATGTTCCATTCCTTAGATCCATGAAAATATTTCCAATTTTAAAAGTTTCATTAAATTTTTTTTAAAATTTTGGTTAGAAGTTCGGTTTGAAAAGTTAAAAGTATTTTATTGCACTTTGTAAAATAATCTATGCTACTGCACTCAACATTGACAGCCAGTCAATCTTTGTATGCTTGCATCATTTTTCAACTTAACTTAGATAAACCAAATAATACACCATAAAAAAACCTACACACTTGCAAACATAACCTTATTATAGTCAACAATTATTTAATAATTAACTGAACCTAAATAATATATTTTGGAATATTTTTTTACTGCCCTTATCCTTACACTTTATAATAACAGCTGCTCACAAAAATATATTTTATGTGACAGATCTCCACCAAAATTTGACAATGAAATAATAAAATTAAATACTAGGCAGAAGTTAGTATTCCAAATGACATTCAACTACCTATTAGCTCATCAACGAATAATCTAATACATCTAAAAGCAATATTATTATTATTATTACTTCTGTAAGGAATTATGAATGAACATCTAACTACTTCTCATGAAATTCTGATAATTAAATTAAAAAATTTTTAACATTAACTATCAAGAGTAAAATAACCCTTGGCATTTTATATCTTTATAATATAAAAATATAAAATTTTTTTTGGTAAGCAGTTATGATAAAAGACTTTCACAAGAGTCACGGTTAACTGAAGTCCCTGAACTGCACTTTCAGACATACCTAATACTTTAATAACATGCTTGCCAGTTAAAAATATAATGAATAAAGGAAATCAATATCAATCCACAAATTACTGCAACCAAAGTTTATGAAAATGTTCGGATTAGCGTATAAAATATACAAAGAGAAATTTGAAAATTTGAGTTGTTTATTAATTAAGAATTATGTAATAAAAATATTTTTTATGGTTTTTCATAGAAAAATTCAAATTTAAGTACAAAAAATAAATTTTAAAATATATTATCAACTTTGTGATTTTGCCCACAAGTTCACTGCTGAAAAAAATAAAGGATATCTAGAGAATAAAAAAAAATGGGTTCAGTGAGGTTAAAATGAACTTACAGATTATGAATCGAGCACACTGCCAAGTGAGTTGTGGAATCTTTTCATGGAAATCACAATGAGGTGAAGATGGATTCCAGTTTCAGAATTCTGTAAAGAAACCAATATTTTCTTACAATGCCATAATAAAAATTAGAGTGATTTGTGACACCAAGAAGCATTGAAAAGCAGAGTTCATTATTTATTTATTTATTTTACAAATGCCACACACTACCAAAAATAGCACCTATGCAATCAGTGCACGTGCTCTCCAATACTTCTCAACAAGATCAGTAAAACGTTTTAGTGCAGAGCACTCGTCTATTTGCTTATCAGTGAAATAAAAAAGGTAGTATGACCCCCTTACATGTATACTTTGGACCATAGGCGTAGCGTGCTTCTAACATTTGGGACGGATACAAATTGAATTCAGCTAGGGCCCTTCTCAGCGCATTGACTACCGATCAATCCTTAAAATTTGAAATATGATTTTTTGAAATTGAGTAACAATAGAATTGATGTTTGAGTAGTATTCAAAAAGTTATACAATGAGAAAAATAAATGTAATATAAATAAAAGAAGAAAAAAAATGTAGCATGCTTCTAACATTTGGGACGGATACAAATTGAATTCAGCTAGGGCCCTTCTCAGCGCATTGACTACCGATCGATCCTTAAAATTTGAAATATGATTTTTTGAAATTGAGTAACAATAGAATTGGTTTGAGTAGTATTCAAAAAGTTATACAATGAGGAAAATAAATGTAATATAAATAAAAGAAGAAAAAAAAATGTAGCATCGAATTTTTGTTATGGATCATATCATTGTTAAAAACTATGTTAGGGCTAAAGACATAATCGGTATTTTCAGTGTCACAGTTTGAAAAAAATGGGAAAAAACCAACTTTTTAAAAAGTTTTCTACAATTTTCTGATTTAACTGAACCAAAAATTTCTCCTCACATGAATTTTCAAATCAGATTAAGTGAAAATTACACATAATGGAATATGCACTGAGCATATAATTGAATACCAAAAATTGCCTGGTGATTAAAAGTTGAGAAGTAATCAGACTTTCAATGTGCTGAATATGTTTAGCACAATATTTAAATAAGACTTTAATATACATGAACTAGATTACTACCTCGCAAAACTTCCAAGAAACAATTTCAACTAACTATTGTATAACTTTCCATATAATTTGGCTTTCCATAAAACTCCAACTGATGTTCAGAATCAGTTGAGTTATTTTTCAGGCACAACTTTATCAACATATTTAATTATGAAACTTTGAGAAAGTAAAGACAATTTACAATGCATTTCCCCCCATTTTTTAAACAGCTAAACAAGATGCTCAGTGGAATTTTAAAAAATTTAGTACAAATTTAGTACAGGATCAAAAATATAAAATAATGGTCTATTAGGATTTGAAGGATGATTATATACTTAAACAAGGGGGGTAGCAAAATAGGATATTGTTTAATAATAAAGTCAGTTGTTCAGTCAAGAAGTCAATTATTGTATTTTGATGATCAGAAATTTTATGTCTTAGAACATCAAGCAATTCAATTACCACATTTAATACATTTTCACCATCACTCATTACTGTTTTCATTTAATCCAAATTCTTTATATAAGTATTAAGACTTAAAATGGAATAAACATGTTTAACAGAGAGAAAAATTTATGGCATGCATAAAATTAAATTTTACCAAAATTTAAAATTACTTAGCCCATTAACTAATGATCTAATACATCCAAAAGCAATTTCCTTTTTACTACTTCTGTAATGAATTATCAACGAACCTCTAACAACTTATCAGGAAATTCTAAAAATATTTTTAAAATTTTAATGTTAACCATTAAGAATAAATAAAGCTTGGCACTTCACATTTTCATAATATAAATATCATTTTTCTGTTATTATAAAAGACTCTGTAAACCAGGCGTTTTGCTTTTTGGAACTGTATCTTGTATCCGTGAATTCATTGATTATACAGGAGTTCTATTCCATTATTAAGAAAGGGTTATTTCATTCACTTATCAAACACACATTTTGATATAATAAACCACAACTCACAATGGATGTCTTATCTACAATTTTATAAACAAACTTTGTCTATGAACACATTTTATATTTTCTAAATAAACCTTGGCATTTTATAATTTTATAATATAAATCTCTTTTTTTGGCAAGAGTTAAAGTCTTTCACAAGAGTCGTGTTAACTGAAATCCCCGGACTGCACTTTCTCACTCACCTAAAACCTTAACAACAAGCTTCACAGTTAAAAAAGAATAAATAAAGAAAATCAATATTCTATCCACAAATTATTGAGACCAAAGTTTATGAGAAAGTTCAGATTAGCGTCTAAGTTAAAAAAACTAATTTGAAATTTTTAGTTGTTTAATAAATATTTTTAGTTTTTTTCATAGAAAAAATTTAATTAGTTAAAAATAAATCTAAAAAAATATTAAAAACAGTGATTTGGGCCACAAGTCCACTGCTGAAAATAAAAGTATATCTCGAGAATAAAAAAAGGTAGGCTCAGTGGCGTTAAACAAAAACTTACGCAGGTTATGAGATCCAAGTGGTATTTGTCTTTCAAGCCTGAAGCTCTGAATAGATTCCAGTTTCAAAATTCTGTAAAAAAACCAATATTTTCTTATAATGCCATAATAAAAATTTAATGTTTTATCAAACCAAGAAGTATTGAAAAGTAGAGTTCTTTATAAACTTGCTTATCACTAATATAAAAAGGGGAAAAGAAACTAATTTTACCCTTTATATATATATATTAAGCCAATAAGTTCACATTTATTTTGCACAGCATGACAACAAAATAATTTCCAAAAGACCTTTAGAGATGAACAGCTTATAGATAGTTATTGAGAACATTCTCAGATTTATAAAAACTCTTATCGTACAATATCTATTACAATAAAGCAATTTTTTGTATGTACACATTCTGATAATCTACAAATCTATATACTTATAAATATATAATTTAAAAACATGGAATGCAAATTAATAAGTTAAGAAACAATTTATGTATCTAAATAGTCTATTTTGGAATAATTTTCACTGCCATCATCTCTAATAACACTGATAAAAGTGATTTCAAACACGATACAAATTAGAAAATTAAATGCACGTGGCATCTATATTGACACAAATTTAAAACTCTAAACTTCTCATTACTCCAGAGGTTCTTTGAATGAATTCAGGAATACAATGGAGTTCACATACATACAAAAATTAATAATTCTTGAAAATATATATACACTCAATTGCAAGAATATATACACTCAGTTGCAAAAAGTATGCACCATTATGTTATTCCTAAAGAGTGAAATTGTTTTATTTTATATCTTCAGAGAGAGTAGAAATATAATCTAAATATCAAAGCCAGTTCAAAATATTGATTAATAGCAATTGAAATTCAAAATGTTCCTTAAATAAGCTTTTTATTTAATGAGATATTCAAAATAAAAAAATGCTCCAATATTTGCTATTGTTTCAATATTTACTTGACATGTGGATACTGATTAAACAATATTTTGATCTGGTTTTGAAATTTTGAATATATCTTTGCTCTCGATAGACATAAAGAAATTTCACCCAGTAGGAATAACATATACATATATAGCAATTGAGTGTACACATAGAACATTATAAATAGAATTTTAAAAAAATTATATTTTAAGGCTATTAAGATTATACATGAAAAATACCTATTAGTGTTTAGTATTTAAATTAAAATATATAATTATACTAAATACATTCTTTTAAATTATGAACACAAAAATTTTAAGAATATTTGTTCTTTATTTCTTTATAATGTATAAAATGCAGTGTATTTTATAAAGTTTACTCAAAACACAATTTGATAAGGAATTCAATAGATCCTTTTGTATGATTTACAAGTTCATTTTTAGAATCTTTTATAATGTGGAACGTTTTTGAATCCATCTTTTAACATTTAGACATGGATAATTTGTTGCCTATTGATACCTGGCAATAAGAACATTGTAAAATATATTTAATAGGAAAATGGACAATTTTTCCACCATTGAATACTATGCAGGAATACTGTGCATTGAATACTATGCATGAATTTACTATGGAGGAATCATGTGTAACTGATTTATCAATCCAGTAGTAAAAAAATGTTTAATTTGGATTAACATATTAAAAAAAATTTCATTATAATTTTCTTTCAAATTTCTTTAAAGAAATAAAATGGAAAATATTATACTGGAAAGGAAAATACATTTTTATTTTTCAACTATGTAGATTTGGAATTGATATTTGTGTCATGTATTTTATACTTTCTAAAGGATATAAAAATCTAAATAGTGCGTACAAATTACAATTCTAAATATTAATTTAATTAGCAAATACTTAAGACTTTCACAAGAGTCCATTTACTTCCTTTGTCCATCTAAAATATTAACTGAAAAACGAATCTTAAATTATTCCGAAACAAAATGTTTTTATTTATACATACGAAAGTGCTCGTAAGTGCCATAAGTATTGCTAATTCAATACACTCAGTTCAGTAGAGTTTGATCTGAAATATGGTCAATTCATATTATAACTTGGATTAAAACACTATCTTATAACAGAAATAGAATAATGTTCACTATGTAAGGGTGTTAAATAAAATCTAAAGGCAATAATTTAAGACTAACGAATGAAACTTACTTGTGGATTAATTTCAGCGAACTTGTAATCAATCTTTAATGGCGCCTTTTCAATCACGTGCAACTGAATGTCCAATCAGATGACACTAGTGCATTGTAGTATGACGAGGCGAAAAAAAAGATGGTTTGAAATTTCATTATGCTATAGCTTTCAAAAGCTGCCTTTTGGTATTGAATATAAAATTTTATTGCTCTACTGAAATATTTTTCAGGTGCTTCAAAATAGATATTTTTGTGAAAAGAGATAAAATTCTTTTTTTCTGTTTATTTTATGGTATATTAAATTAATAATATATATTTTTTGTAAATAAAATATTCAAAATATTTTTACAGGAAACTTAGGTATTTCTAAGTATTTCAAATTTTTAGATGTCATTACAGAACAACTGATTTTGTAGAATTTCGCAATTTTCATCATCTTAATTTTACAGTAGTATATTCTTATAATACACATTGGAATGAAAAAAACAATTTTTAATTAACGGACCTTAGTTAAAATAAACAAATCACATTTATTTAGAAAAATATTAATGTAATGTCTTTAAAGGCAAAGTGTTATTTTGAAATAAACATTCATATTTTTCAAAAGTCCATAGTAATCATACATGGTTTGCTTTACTTATTTCACTGACACATTGAATTGCTTTCTGTTTGTCATCAGAAATATGCCTCTTCATAGGAAGTCCTGTTACTTTAACATCATTCCATTCAATCATATCAATATAATCCTTGGCATCAAAGTTTATACGTTGAAATAAAAACTTTTTGATGCCACCTTCATTTTCAGCCCTTGCTTTTAGATTCCGGGGTAATCCAAGCTCTCTCTTACATGACTGCGATCATCTGATATCATACAAAGGACGAGATTTTCAGAAGCAGATTTCTGGCACTGGAAAATGTATATAAGATAGCATAATAGCATTTTTCAATGACAACAACCAGAATTTAAACATTACTGTAATTGGAATGGGTGGAACTGCCGTGAACACTGGATTGAATAATGGTGTGGTTCGTTTATTTGAAAAGGAATTAAGAAGGCCACTGCAGTGGTTGATTTGTCTATTTCATGGAAATGAACTGCGCCTACGTCCTAATTTGGAGGAGAAATAGGTAAACAACTAGAAAACTGCTATGAACTTCCAGTAATTGAATTATCACCTATTGAAAATGGCATTCCATTACTAGAAATTAAGGATGATTTAAGTGTGGACCCAAAATATTTGTTAGAAATGTCTAATGCAATCTCTGTTGGAAGGTGCTCTTCTGATTTGTCTATGAGAAAACCAGGAAAACTTTGTTATTCATGATAGCTTACATTAGCAAACCGAATACTTCACTTGTATGTGGGAACAGAATGTACTGCAAAAAAAATCTCCGAATACTGACTGAGTACATTTTGTAAGTATATGCATCTGTTTCGTTTCACATAAAGCGGAAACTATCTTATATCCATGGATCGAAGC
>OU015499.1:59081970-59266970 GCA_907164885.2 Dolomedes plantarius
TCAATTCTATATATCGAATTTTTTTCGCGCAATTTGCTACTTCGATATATGGAGGTTCGACTGTATATACATATATATATACATATATATATATATATATATATATATATATATATATATATATATATATATATATATATATATATATATATATATATATATATATATAAACATACATACATATATATATATATATATATGTATACATATTATATATGTATATATATGTATTATATATACATATATATATATATATATATATATATATATATATATATATATACATATTCGTATATATATATATATACTAGCTGAAAACCCGCACTTCTCTACGGAGTATATTCAAATTAAATACAACGGTCAATATTTGCAATAATGCTAAAAAAATTAATATATATATATGTATAATAAATACGACGATCAATGTATACAATTGATGTAAAATATATATATATATATATATATATATATATATATATATATATATATATTTATAAAAAAATCGTGATTTTTATATACAAAATATATGTTTATATATATTGATGTATATGTATATGTTTTATATATGTAGATTTATATATATATATAAATACGTATATATATATATATATATATACATATATATATGTATATATATACATATACATATATATATATGTACATATATATATATGTATATATATAAATATAAACTTTGAATCAGGTTTATTTAATCCATATATATATATATATATATACTCAGAGCTAGCAATAGCGAAGCATTGCCCGGTGAGCTAGTAGAATTATAAAAAAAAGATATTCTAAAAAAAGTTGGTCAGTTTTTTAAAACCCAAAATAAATGTCTAAAATAAATGAATCTGTTTTGTTAAAAAGTATATATTTATTTTGATAAATATGGCCAATAATAACAATGCTCAATAATGATAATACATGAACTTAGTACTTTACATGTTTTTAGACTTTTGACAATTGCCATGGTAGACTACCTTCCTCACTTGTAAAATAGCTGGCGAAACAAGTACGTGTGCCACGTCCACTTTGTTTGGAAGGTACTGTATCATTTTTATTGTCTGATGGCAAAGTGCATTGGGCTAAGTCATCTGGTCTATAACCGTCAATTTCTCGTACTATATTATGGAGAACCACACTAGCTTTAATAACTTGCATGGCGGTTTCTTTTGATGTATTCAGTGGTTTGTGAAAAATCCTCCATTTGTTGGATAAAATCCCAAATGCACATTCGACATATTTTCGGGCTTTGCATAGACGGCAATTAAAAATTTTTTGTTTATTTGTCAAATTATGTCCACCATAATTTCTCATTATATGTTCATGCATTGGGAATGCATCATCCGCTACAAATACGTAGGGGACTTTAATGCCTTCTGGTGGCAAAGGTGCAGGATTGGGTATATTTTTGACATAATAAAGTCCAAAACTCTGTTTGCTGCAATATATTGGAATCGCAGTCTTTTCCATATCCTCCAATGTTGACATAAGAAAATTTGTAGTCTGCATCTGCTATTGCTAAAAGGACAATAGAATGATGTTTCTTATAATTAAAATTAAGAGATCCCTCATTTGGGAAGTTTACAATTCTGATATGTTTTCCATCTATTGCACCCAAGCATCGAGGAAAATTTGCATACTTCTCAAAATTGGCAGAAATATGCAACCAATTTTCTTGAGTAGCTTGAGGGAAATGTTTCTCTTGTAAGATTTCCCATATATGGTGGCAAGTTGTTTTGATAATATTTGAGGCTGTTGTTACTCCAACTCGATACGAATAAAAAAAGTCTGAGAAAGAGCATCCAATGGCTAAATATCTGAAAATAAAAGTAACATCCAAAGTTAATTTGAATAGCAGTTCACAAACGTGCATTTTTTTAAAAAACAGTGTAATAATAATTATATCTTAGCTAAGCTTTCAGTTTTAGTCTGCCTTACAACATTTTCACGGTATCTGAATTCTTACCAATTTGCATAAAAAAAACTTATAACACAATAAAACAGATTAATAATTAGTACTCATAAGTATATTTTAACTTGATACAAGATAATTTTAAACCATTGCACTTGAAATGTACTTTTTTTTTCTAGAACTGTCTTTATAGAAAATAAGTATTGAAATGTTTTCGTAAATTCCTTCTGTCCCTTCGTGGTTTTCTAGGGGGGGGGGGGGGGGCACATTATACCGGGGCCTTAGAGATGAAAATTTATATATTCCTATGAAAATTATGGAATAAATGGGTTAGTATCATAGTAGTAAGTACACCACTATTTTAAATTATTAAATATTTGTTAAGGGTTTAATTTTTTTAAAAACATTACTATGAATATTAGCTCAAACTTTTATTCATGAACGTATTTAAAATATGATAGCTTTAAAATACTTAATAACATTTGAAAAACAAGGGATATTATAATGATAAACTACTGAATGGTTAATTTAAAATAAATAAGAGCAAAGAAAATATACATACCTGAGAGTAATTGCCAGCATTTCTTTTGGAGGAATGCATAATCTGAAATGAGTGTCTTTTT
Organism: Dolomedes plantarius; assembly: GCA_907164885.2. Classification (NCBI taxonomy): domain Eukaryota; kingdom Metazoa; phylum Arthropoda; class Arachnida; order Araneae; family Dolomedidae; genus Dolomedes; species Dolomedes plantarius. The sequence continues at coordinate 59,084,515 of OU015499.1, forward strand.
TCTGTATGGCACTGGAAATATGATTCAATATATAATTCAAAGTTTCCTCGCTCATGCGGAAATAGATAAAAAAATCTTGCAGGATCCTTCTGGAGTTTCTCGAAAAGCGTATAAAATGAGCCTTCGATGTACCTGGCTTTTATTATGTCATGTACCCAAACTCGTTTTTGTATTTGTCTCTTCTTTCTGCGCAAATATAGTAAATACAATAACCGCAATTTGTTGTAGTGAGGAGCCATAATAAAACACGTGCAAGCGCACTGCAGTCAAGAAATGAAATGAGCAGGAAAATGAACGTTCTCCGGAAACGATATCGGTGAAATGAAAAAGCAGTTAACTAGCCGACACGATACCGTATTTATCGTCGGGTTATGTATCGGTCGATATTGTCGTTGTCGTGTCGGTAAATGAAAAAGCGCCCTAAGGGACACTACCTTCCACATCACCCCGTGTTCAAACCAGATAGTAGCACGACTAAAATAAGACCTGTTTTTGACGCGTCGTGTAAAGTTAACAGATCACCCTCCCTTAATGATTGTTTATTTAAAGGACCAAACATGATTGAAGAAATCCCTTCAATTTTACTGCGGTTTAGAGAAAAATGCATTGGGGTGACCTCTGATATTAGGCGTGCATTTTTACAGATAGAGTTGAGAAAAGAAGATAGGGATTTTTTGAGATTTTTATGGTGGGAGAAAGAGGATGTCTTTAAGGTATTTCGCCATACCAGGGTAGTTTTTGGAGTGACATCCAGCCCGTTCTTATTAGGGGGAGTTATTGAGTTTCATTTGTCACAAGTACCAACAGAACAAAAGTTTATCACCCAGAAATTAGATAGGTCTTTTTTTATCGATAATTGTGTAACTTCTGTAGATAACGAGAAAGAGCTCGTGGATTTTATAAAATGTTCTACTGAAATTCTAGCCGAAGCAAAAATGGATTTGCGTATGTGGATCTTTTGTCCAGTAGAGAAGGATGTTGGTTTAATACCGATGGATTTGAATGCAGAATCCACATTAAAGGATCCCGTGCCAGTGTAAGGGGTTATTTGGGACAGAGAAGAAGATAACCTTTCTATTGACATTAAAACTGCATCACTTTAAAAAAAAATGTCTAAAAGAGAAGTCCTGACTGTAACACAGACCATTTTTGACCCACTAGGTTTTTTAACACCTGTTTTATTGCCAGCAAAGCTATTACTCCAGGAAATTTGGGCAATAAAAGCGGACTGGGATACTTCGTTACCAGAGAATATGAAAACAAAATTTTTAAAGTGGCATAGTAATTTGAAAATTCTGTCTAACTTGAAAATACCGCGGCGAACAGGGTTCGGGGATAAAAGTTCCTGGTCACTACATGTGTTTTGTGATGCCAGCCAACATGCCTATGCTACAGTAATTTTTCTGAGGTGTGAACACAACAGAGAAATATTCGTTAATTTTGTAGCGGCTAAATCTAGAGTCGCAACCCTAAAGAGAATTTCCATTCCTCGCCTAGAACTTCTGGCGTGTGTCTTGGGTGTGCGCCTTTCCAAATATGTGACGGAAGCGATTTCACTAAATGACATCCCAAAACATTTTTGGACCGATTCCAGCACAGCCTTATCTTGGATCAAAATAAATGATATATGGGGGACGTTTGTGGGCAACCGAGTTAGGGAAATTTGTTCTGTCACAAATGTTAATCAGTGGTCATATGTCCCGGGTCAATCCAACCCGGCTGACTTGCCTACCCGAGGTTGTTCCCTTCTTCAGTTTTCTGAGCTTGGTTGGTCGAAAAGACCTATTTGGCTAAAAGAGCCTAGAGATAATTGGCCAAAACTAGATGTTAAACCCGATGAGACTTTAGTTTTTTCTGAGTGTAGGAAAGGAATAAATTTAAATGTAAATACACTGAAGTGCCACTGAATTAGGGATAGCAAAGCCTATGCAAATTGTGTAGCGCTGCGCATCATGTATGCGCGAGTGAGGGCGCTGTGGTAACTGCATATATAGCGCGTACTGTGGTTGTTCTGAATTAGTTGTTGGAATTGCCAGCATGGGTAAACTGCCTGATTTAGCTGCCTTCGATCGCGGACAAATCGTAGGTGCGTGACGCATGGACCATTCAATTTCCGAAATCGTCAGACAGCTAGGATTTTCAAGGTCGACAGTGTCAAGAGTATACCAAGAATACATGGATGGTGGAAAAAAACTAGCGATAGGGCAAACTGCAAAGGACAATTAGCCTTGACAGTGCGTGGTGAGAGACGGCTCAGGCGTATTGTACGTAGCCAGCGAAGCCAAACATTAGCTCAAATTACCACCCAGTTTAATGACGGTGCCAGTCATACAGTCAGTAAACGGTCTGTGCAACGCTCGCTTCACCGTATGGGTTTCAGGAGCCGTCGACCTACGAGAGTACCATTGCTCTATACTCGCCATCGGGCTGCACGTCTTGCCTGGGCAAGAGAGCACAGAGACTGGAGTGTAGAGGACTGGAAACGAGTAGCATGGAGTGATGAATCTCGATTCCGACTACTTAACGCCGACGGGAGACTGAGAATATGGCGTCAGGCTCATGAAGCCATGGATCCTGCATACCTGGCTGGAACTGTACAAGGGCATGGTGGCTCAATCATGGTCTGGGGTGTTTTTTCGTGGCACAGTTTGGGATCTTTGGTGCGTGTACCAACCTCACTCAATGCAATTCGGTACGTAGAGTTGCTGGGTGATCACCTCCATCCGTTTATGCTGTTCTGTTATCCGCACGGTAATGGAGTTTTCCAGCAAGACAACTGTACCTCTCACAAGTCCCGGTTGGCTACTGGCTGGTTGGATGAGCATTCCTCTGACTTCTCTGTCATGAATTGGCCACCTAGAAGCCCAGACTTAAATCCTATTGAGCATCTTTGGAATGTTTTGGAACAAGGCGTGAAAGGCCATCACACAGCACCAAAGAACCTTACTGAATTATGGACAGCTTTAGCCAATATTTGGCAAGCCATTCCCGTGGAACGTTTCCAGAAACTTGTTGAATCTATGCCTAGTCGTGTGGCAGCCGTTATCAAGGCCAGAGGAGGCCCAACTCGTTACTAGGTAGGTATCCCTAATTCAGTGGCACTTCAGTGTATATACGACATGCGGGATTTTCTAGGATTCATCGTCACAGTTGAAACCTACAATTTCAAAGGGGTGTTAAACGATGCTATAATTGCTTGAATTTCCACCACAGCAGCGACACTTGCCAAATGGACACTGGTTGTCGTAAGAGTGCAGGAAATCATAACACCGAATCCTGCGAAAAGCCAATTACTGAAAAAGCAACGTGCGCTAACAGCGGTGGAGACCATCCTGCAAATTTTAGATATTGCATTAACCACCCTATTTCCATCAAAAAACGACGCCAGCAAATCAAAACTATTAGAGAAGCAGGCAAAACTGAAATCGATAATAATAGAATCATTGTTCAAACCTCCGGAGGGAACACGTTAGCGGCAAAAGAAAATGCTCCCAAAACATCTTATGCAGGCCTTTTCAAGGTCCAACAAAAAGAAAGTAACCTACCCCCTCCCCCTTCCGTAATTGCGGCCGGGTCTAACAATACCACAATACTTCCAAACCCAACACCAGTTCCCAAATCCTTTGAGGAGCTCGACAGGTATCTCTCTAAACTCAAAGAAATAGAACAAGTCCTCACTAACATTGATCAACTCTTCATCAAGCTTAAATCTTCTGAAGCAGGTGTGTTACTTGGCCCCATTCTCGGAAAAACTCAATTTCCCAGCCGTGGTTGAGTCTGCTGGTTCGCCCACTTCACTTTAATTTCTCGGTCTGCAGTCCGGATACTGAGTTGGAATGCTAATGGGCTCCATAGTAAAATCGACGAACTTAGAGACTTTGTTATTGATAATCCTGTAGATTTGATTTTTCTACAGGAAGTTAAAACTTTTAATATACAGTATCTTAAAATTCAAAACTACAATTTAATCCGCACACGTCGTGTTGACAGCAATAATAGTAACTCCTCTTATGGAGTTAACTCCTTTATGGATTTCTTTTGCCAGCCATCTTTGTCAAAAGGAATATTAAATATGATCACATCCCCAGCCTCAATCTCAACATTTTAGAAAATACTATAATTAAAATCTACCCAACCTCCTCTAATCCAATTTACATAGCCAGTATTTACCTTAGAGCATCATTCACTCATTCTGTTTGTCCAGACCTCCAAAATTTATTTTCCCTCGGCGATAAGGTAATCTTGGCTGGGTATTTTAATGCCCACCATCCTCGATGGAACTGCTCCAATAATTATAATTATACCTGTCGCTACAGCAGGGAGATTAATGATTTTTGTATTGATAACGCTATTGATATTGCTTTTCCTTTTTCTGCTACCCATTTTGGCCCTTCTGGCTCCCAATCAGTTATTGATTTCGCCCTCTTAAATAATATTAACTTTCCCTACGATATTAATTCTGTTGACGACTTACCCGACCATAACCCCATTGTTCTAAATTTGCACACCAGTATCCCCCTTCCTTCCATTCTCACCCCTCATTTTATAAATTGGAATATTTACACTAGTACTATATTTAATTCTCCCCCACCCTTTGAGCACATTAATAGTAAATTTGACATTGATAATGCTGTTACCTCCGTCACTGATGTCATCAATAGTGCTCTCAGCTCTGCCAAGACTCACACCCCACCAAATAATTACAATAAGCTCCCCCTTCATATCAAGCACTTAATTAAAAATAGGAATAATGTTAGGAAAATTGGGCAGCGTACAGGCGATCCGTCTGTACGTAGCGAGTTCTATAGACTAAATGCTAAAATAAAACTTGAAATTAGAAACACAAAAATAAAAAATGGACTGATTTTATCGAGTCACTCGCCCCAACTGACAATAGCCTCTGATCATATTTTAAACGCGTCAAAAAACCTTATTCCCCCGCCCACCCCTCAACACACCATCTGGCATTCTCACGAGTGACTCCGACAAAATTGAGGTCTTAGCAGACAATTACGAAAATTAGTTCTCTCCCCACCCCGACGTTTTCTGTCCCGATACAATTGATGAAGTTAACGATATTCTTCGAAAATTTTTCAGTAATAGACTATCTATCATCAATAATGACCCTCTCGAACCTACCACCCCAGCAGAAATCCAGAACGTTGTTACCTCGCTCCCCAATAAAAAAGCTCCCGGCCTTGACAATATTTCTAACTCAGCTATCAAAAACTTACCCCTAAATTATATTTACTACCTCTCTGAATTAACTAATAAAATCTTTGAACATAAATGCTTACATAAAGCGATACGTACATAAATCGATCTGGAGAAGGCTTTTGACCAAGCACTAGTGGAGCACATACTGTGTCACAGAATCAAAAAGTTCCTGGGCGAATATAATGTTATTATTAATGCGCAGTTCGGCTTCCGAGCCCTCCACTCAACAACACACCAGTAGCTTCGAGTCACGTAATTCCTCCATGATGGTTTCCAGAATCGGATGCATTCTGGAATAATATTACTCGATCTGGAGAAGGCTTTTGACTGAGTCTGGCACAGTGCTCTCATTTACAAACTTATTAAGCTTAAAATGCCAGCGTCAATTATCCACTTAATACACTCCTACCTCCTCGGCAGATTCTTTAAAGTTCGCCATGCATTATCATATTCTAGTCTGCGCGAAATCAATGCAGGAGTCCCTCAGGGCTCTAAGTTAGCACCTATCCTTTTCAATGTTTTTATTAAGGACATTCCCCACTCTCCATTCACTACACTAGCCATGTTTGCGGATGACACGACAATACTAGCTAAGCATCATAATGTTAAATACATGCACAAGTTCCTACAGAGACATATTGGAATTCTTGAACGATGGTTCTAACGGTGGAGGCTCAAGTTAAGTCCTTCAAAAACTCAAGCTGTTTTTTTCAGTTACAATAGAATTCCACCTCCTTCGGTCACAGTTTGCGATCACCTAGTTCACTTTGAGAGAGAGGGCAAATACCTAGGAATTTACCTCGATAGTCGTCTGACGTGGAAGAAAAATATAGAACATAACATTGGAAAATTTTTTTACAGCCCGTAAGGATATCGCCCACCTCCTGTACCAGAATCATATGGGTTTAGATAACAAACTACTCTTGTATTAAACAGTACTGCGTCCCATCCTGTTGTACGCCGTGCCTGTTTGGGGCTCAGCGGCTGACACCCATATCCAGCGATTGCAGACAATTTAAAATAAAGCACTCCGCGGTATTAGGAAGGCGCCCTGGTACCTTAGAAATGTACTTATTCACAGGGATCTGAGAATCGAACCCATTCGGCAACACATTAAGGATCTCGCATGTAAGTTCTGCAATATATTATATTCAATAGACAACGAAGAAATAGCTAACCTCCCCGACTACGACCCAAGAGAATGCTATAGGTGTCCTAAGGCCACTTTGATTATTCACCCTGGTCTCCTTCCCCTTTTTTAACTCTCCCTCCAACCTCTTCTAAATTCTAAATTACAATTGCCGGCGCTACTGGTTCTGACCTGTCATTTTTTGATGGATCGACCTCAAGACTATCTTCTGATTTTTGCTTAATTGTCTGCCACCTTTTTATTTTTATTTATTTATTTATTTTTTATTTAACATCTGCCGTATTAAATTGTTGTCAATTTTATATTTATTTACTTATTTATTTATTGCTATTATTAGTATTAATTTTATTTTTGTTTATTTATTTATTTATTTATTGTTATTATTATTTTTAACTTTCAAGTCAACACATTTCTTTAATCCTGAGAACGGAAATACAGCCACAAAAAATTATCCATACCGAGGATATGGAGCCCTGCTCTCTGGTGCCTTGTTAATGTACCATGTCTATGTCTATGTCTATTGATTGATTGGGGTATGAAAGAGTTGTCCGCTAAAAGTCTTTAAGGCATTGCTATATCAGTTGGGGGGGTTTTCCTCTGATAACGTCGCCAAGGCATTGCTGTATTACTTGTTCTTCTCTCTTCCTCTGCTAAACGTCTCTAAGCAATTGCTATATTGCTCGTTTATATTCTTATCTCTGGAATGGCGCCAGGGAATTGCTCTGTTACTTGTTTCTCTTTCCTCATTTTTTAAGGATGAGTAGTCCATTCATTTCTTTTCAAGGGAATAAAGAGATATATAATATACCTCTACATATTGATATGTTTTCAAACTCTGTCCTCACTACCTCAAGAGTTTTTATGTGAGTTTCAGTTAACATACTTTCAGCAACATTACACTAAATCAGTATATTTTGAGAATTGGTATCATCAGAGAAAGTAGTTCAATAGAAAGCATACGGAGACGGAGAGACACCATTATAAGATTTATTTATAACTACAGCCAAAGGTCTGGGATTTATATCCTATACACCCTCCCCCCTTCCACTCAGCACCATCAGGAAGTTACACAAAAATACATTATTTATTTAATCAATGTTGTGTTGTTGCTGCTAATGTCCCGTTGTTGGAGGTTCCATTCACCAGATCCTAATAGGCTATTGGGTTGAAAGAGGCGGCTCCTGTTTTGAATTAGCACTACAACGGTCGGAGTCCGATTTGGCTAAATGACCGGTCCCGTAATTTTGAACCGAGTCAAGTGACAAGACCGGAACACTTGACCCCGCACCTCCAGAGGTTATGTTGGAGGACATTGCAGCCAAGTCCTATTTTACGTGCCCCGGCCACCATTAGTGAACATGGCAGTGGATTTTCAGCGACGAGCACCGAAGCTGGGACGTTCAGATCATTGTCCTGCTGCTATTGCCAACTGGGTCACTGCGCCCTTATTTAACCCATATTGAATACCGATGCAGGACTTCTATCTTACTATTAACAGCTGAAGGTAAACAAATGTTAGTCTGTCAGTCAGTAGACACGGGAACGGGCTATCTCGCGAACCGAGCATAGCAGGATATCGCGACTGGTACAGACTGGTATACGCGACTGGTATACGCGGACGGCCGAGACGCGTGCACTGATGCTATCCTCAACTTTCAAAACTTTAAACTTTTTTAATTATTAAATTAAAACCGCCGAACTCAAAAGAAGCGGAGAGCAGAAACAGCTGACATTCCGGGTGGGCCAGCTCCTTTCCGTTTCGCAAATTTCCTTTATTTTCATGCATAAAAAATTAAACTTTTCCGTCCACCAATCGACAATTTTTTTATTTCCACATGTTTTACATCTATTCATCTTTAAGGATATAGTACACGTTTTTATAAGGTTAAAAAAGTTTTTCATTGCAAAAGAAGCTTTTTCTCCAAAGGAGTTTTCCGAATTTCACGAAATCGACAATTTTGATGGACAAATATTTCGGTTTTCTGCACTTATTAATGTCAATTTTACGATTTATTGGCATTTGATAGATGTTCAGCTTCCAAAATATACCAAATACATTTAACCCTTTCGCGACGGCAGTTCCGATCACGCGCTTTCCTCTGAGGCCGGAAGTTTTTCTCGTGAGCGTACCCTCCAGGCCGGCGGACTTTTAAGAGCTAAGCCTAAAGTTACGAAAAATTCCGAAATAGTAACGTTTACAAACAAATCTATTTATTTAAGCTATATATGGGTTACTTACACATTCTTTTATTATTTTTCCACTAAAAAATTTTTGTTATACAGTTTAAAATATTTTTCGCTGGGACATAATGTCGAAATCCTACTCTCCCTTTCCACAGTAAGATACTTTCATCAACTGATATATTCCTATCAGGAATATATCCAGAATATGTCAATAATATATCAAGAACTCTGAAAGTTTTGAATGATTAAATCTAAAAAAGGTTTAATTTTTTCAATCTTTTTGGCATTAGTAGAAGTGAAATGCAAGTATCGAAGAATTTCGATGCGTTGGTTCCGACTCATAACCTTACTGAAAAAAGGTTTTGCAATCATTGGATTCGTTGAGTAGTACATCTTAATTTTTGGTTTTTTAACGATACCCATTAAAATTGTCAAAGCAAATTAAACAAACATTTCTTCTTTAGTTACAGGCAAAAATACTTCGAGGATAAACTCTGTTCACTTTCCGGATTTATGAACCTCTCATACGCATTAATTTGGTTAGTATAATATAATACGCATTAATTTAGTTATTAAATCCATTACAGTTTCATCAAAAAAACATCTGAAATAATACAATTCATTTGATACAGCATCATCGACTTTTATTCCGCATGCCGCTGTGAATGTTAGTAGAGTTAAATCCCTTACGGGAGAAGACCACAAAGAAGTACCGTCCCGCGATATACTCAGAATAGAAATGTCTGATATATCTTCATAATCACTCTGATCTCCGTGTTCCAAATAAACAGATTCATCCGACGAGATTTTTGTATCACTGTCACTACTTTCATTTTCAGACACATTTCTTATCAATTCAGAAATTTCGTCTTCTGTTAAATATTTTCTCCTTTTCTCCATATTAAATCATCAAAGGAAAGAAATCTCACTGCAACAGAATCTGATTCTGACTCAAAACCCATATACCCAATGCTACAATCCCACCGCAAAAGAAAAATAAACAAAGATATCTCGTAAACAAAGACCACGTGCAAAGTTAAAATGCCCTACCCGCTGACAGCCAAACGCAATACATCCATTCCTCCGTTTGTTTACATAAAATGATAGACCGCATGTGATTCATACTAGTCTTGTTTCCGAATAGAAGGTCCCAACTACGTGTACTCCAAATTTCATAGACATGCGGTGCCATCTTGTGCCCCAAAAATTAACTAATAAAACGTTCCGAACTACTGACACGTATAGGTGACGATCGGCCAGAAACGCGGATAGCTGCTGTCACGTATAGGTGACGATCGGCCAGAAACGCGGATAGCTGCTGTCACGTATAGGTGACGATCGGCCAGAAACGCGGATAGCTGCTGTCACGTATACGTGACGTTCGCCGCGAAAGGGTTAATAAAAAAAATGTTTTCATTCTAAAAAAGCATACTTGCAAAACTCACTTCTGAAATTTCCCGCGCTGATCGCCATAGTATCTCAATGTAACTGAATGTCGAGTTCGTAATTGTTCGACTTGTTATTTTACTGACTAATAATTCGAGCAAGTTCGTAGTTTGTTTCTAATTAATGAGCAACTGATGAGGATTCTTCGGTCACTAACTTTGAATTCATCAAAACTATCTTTCTATTTTTTTACGCACTTTTCCCCCCATGAGATTTAATATTGCCACACTTCACCGAAGTAACGGTGGCTCAGCGGTATCGCTCCTGACGTCTAATCCTTAGGTCCCGGATTCGAAACCAGCCGCCGTCGGGTGCAAGAACATCTTTCATTTTAATTTGCTCTGCATGCGAGCTGTATGCAAATTTATCTATTATTTATTTCAGTCCGGTTCCTAGATTTCTGGAATAATCCTCACACTTCCGGTGGGAATGTCGGGAATGTTCCGGAGGTGTATTTTAGGTGATGTTCCCCGCAATCTGGTCAATAAAATCTGTTCTGATCTACGCTTCGTGTCATTTCCGTATTCCCGGAAATCATCGTGACAATATTTTCACTCGGCCATGCTGCCAAAAAGAAAAATTATTAGTTGAGAACGAGTCATTTAATAATTGAAATCCAGAAATAAATTTGATGTACCAGAAATTATTTTAGTTTTAGGAAAGGAGAAGTTAAAGCCTTTAGAATTTTATTGTAATTGAATGAGCTTTTCTGTTTAAAATGCAAAATTTGAAAACGGAAATTTTAAATAATTATTTTGTTTTTTTAAAATATCTAATATTTTTAAAAGTGATTAAACAACCTTTTAATCTTTAAGATATAAAACCATTTCATTTTAAATCGAAAAAGCAACACATCGGGCTGCCACTCAGCTAGTTTTTATAATAACTCCTGTACAGCAAACACAACATTAAAATCACAAAAATATTTGAGGACTACTTTGATTTCGCTTCTAAAACATAAATAGTAATACGTCATTAAACACATAAATTTTTTATTCAGGTTTAAGACATGTTTTCAAGTACGTGAACGTGAAAAGAATATTTTAAACCCTCGTTTATGATGATTTGACACAATGCCCACCCCTGGATGTATGGGAGGAACAGTATTGCTCGGGCCACGCCCTCCAGGGCTGTCATTTCTAAATTCACTGGCTTAATAGATGTAACGATCCTGACGAAGCCATGTTAATCAAATAATTTCAGCTGTTAACCATATTTTTAAAAGAAATTTGGTCCTTTTTTCTCATCTTCATTAATAATTTGGTATTAATTTTCTATAAAAACATTTCTGTTTTTCTAATCTTAAGACACAGTGATTAAAATTTTCATAAAATCACAAGTTCTTCTAAAACACAAAAAGTAATATGTAATTAAACACATATATATTTTTTTCAGGCTTAAGCCATGTTTTCAAGTACGTAAACCTGAAAACAATATTTCACACCCTCTTTTATGATGCTTTGAAACAATGCCCACCCCTGGATGTAAAGACACTGAAACTTAAAACACAGAGACTAAAATTTTCATAAAAAAACAAATTGTTCTAAAACACAAATAGTAATATGAAATTAAACATAAATTTTTTATTCAGGTGTAAGCCATGTGTTCAAGTACGTGAACCTAAAAGAAATATTTCAAACCCTCGTTTATGATGCTTTGAAACAATGCCCACGCCTGGATTTATGGGAGGAACAATGTTCCCTGGGCCAAGCCCTTCAGTTCAGTCATTTCTACATTAACTCGCGTAATAAATGAAACGATCCTGACGAAGCTATGTTAATCAAATAATTTCACCTGTTAACTATATTTTCAAAAATGTGTGGTCCTTTTTCTTCATATTCATTGATAACATAATATCAATTTTCAGTAAAGAAAATTCTATTTTTCTAAAATTTTCATAAAAACACAAATTCTTCTAAAACTCAAATGGTAATATGTAATTAAATACATAAATATTTTATTCAGGTTTAACACATGTTTTCAAGTACGTGAACCTGAAAAAAAAAATATTTGAAACCCTCCTTTATGATGCTTTGAAACAATACCCACCCCTGGATGTTAAGACACTGAAACTTAAGACAATGACTAAAATTTTCATAAAAACAAATTCTTCTAAAACACAAATAGTAATATGTAATTAAACACATAAATTTTTGATTTAGGTTTAAGCCATGTTTTCAAGTACGTGAGCCTGAAATAAGTATTTTAAACCCTCGTTTATGATGCTTTGAAACAATGCCCACCCCTCGATGTATGGGAGGAACAGTATCTTCTGGGTCACGCCCTCCAGTGCTGTTATTTCTAAATTTACTCGCGTAGTAAATGAAATGATCCTGACGAAGCTATGTTAATCAAATAATTTCAGATGTTAATTATATTTTCAAAAGGAATCTGGTCCTTTTTTCTCATCTTCATTAATAACCCAATATCAATTTTTTGTAAAGACAATTCTGTTATTCTAAACTTACGACACAGTGGCGAAAATTTTCATAAAAATAATAATCTTCATTAAATTTTCATAGGTACACTTGACATTTTTAAGTCAGTTATCATTTATATACTGAATTAACAATAAAGTAGTTAATGATGAGCTAAGATACTGAAAACTGTTCAGTTCGTATAATTACTGCCAAAATAACGCTGCTGAATGTGTCCCACAAAAATTCAATGAACATCTCTACTATTGAATATTTCGTTAACATCATCAAGCCAAAGGTTTGTCCCATCACTGTTATAGATTCCAGAAGCAGAGTCAGTGTTGCCAACTTGGGGGTTTCCCCCCTAAATTTGGGGATAAGTTAGATGAAAAGGGGTGATTTTAGGAGCATTTTGTGGGGGGAACATTTTTTTAATGTACAATGGAGACGCATTTTTTTATTAGATTTTAAGTTCCATAGATATGTGAAAAGTAAATATATACCTCTATTTCATTATGTAAATGTGTATTCTCTTATTTCAATTTATCGCACAAACAGTATGCCTTTTTGGATACGGGATTTTTTATTAGAAAGGTGTAGTGCAAACGCAAGACGATGAACATAGTCACCGAGAAAATTACTAATTTTCCGAATTACCCACGCCGAACGGCGTAAGGTTCCGAGAATCTTATATAACTTTCACATACAATATAAAGAATTGTCTAAAATTCATACGATGTAGAATTACAAATATTTAATAACTGTTTGAAAAAAGTGGTATGTTTGTTCGAATTGCACATGAGCAGAAATTATTAAAAATTGAAATCTCTCAATAATGAGCAATGAGCAACAGGATTGGGTAGAAGCGCCTGGGTAAAATTTTACCCCCAACTTCTAGAAATTAACTTGACTTTTTCTGGAGTTTGCCTGAGTATAAATGTCGGTGGATGTTAGTAAAAAAGAGATAGGAGAGAGGTGTGTTTGTTTCCTCGAATTTCTGCGACCTGAGAAAGATTAGTGGATAGGGAAAAGGAAAATAACTAAAAAGGAGAATAATTGTTAAATAAAATATTTTTTACCTTGAGCTTGATACCAAGCTCGAGTATTATTTTTAAGAATATTTTAAATGTTTTTTGCCGTAGACCGAGGTCTACGTATTATTTTTATAAAAAATTTTTATATATATATATATATATAAATTAGGGACAGACACTAGAAAGGAGTTTGCAAGCCAGAACCCAGCCTACTGGAGGGGAGGGGGTAATTTAGAAAAAAAGTGACGGTTAGGAGATTCGAACTCACAACCTACAGATAGCGAGTACAGCGCTCTACCGTCTGTGCTACCGAGACTTAACAAAGGTAGGGGAATTACCATTCAAGAGCGAGAGAGGCTCTTGGCTTCTTTCTATTGAAGGGTTTCTTAAAATCATAATCTGCAAGATCAGTTAAGCCCTGGTTTCCTAGAGCGACGGCGGCGGCGAGCGTCTCCGCTCCTCGAGGTGATATATGACCTCAGCGGTGCGAAATCTCCCCCTCTCTGTTCCATAGCATGCATTTCTTCGGGGGTGGTTTCCAAAGCGGGCGAATGACGCTGTGACGTCACGACGTGACTGAGGTGGTAGCACGCCGTCGACTTGTCCTGGACGGCGCGCTACCAGTCGCAAGGGAACATGGAAGCAATGAATGTTTTCTCCGAAGAAAAACTTAATAAGAGAACATCCTGCACTCTACATTAAAGAGGATCAAAAATATAAAGATTTAACTGTTCGAGAGAACATTTGGAAAGAAATTTCCTCAAAGTTAAAAATAGATGGTAGCAGAAATTCTTCTGTTACTTGGGGTATTGCAATCTGCATCATTTTGTCGTAAATTGCTTTTAAAGTCTCTTTTACAATAGAGCTTATCCAAGAGTGGGATATCCTGTATTGGAAACTAAGAGATCTATATGCCTCTCCTGTATGTCCATAAATCTAAAATATAGATATTAATCATCTTAGTAAGCAGTAAATTACCCTTTTTTTTTAAAGAGGGGGTTATTTAATAAAATGAGGAAGCGATATGTACGTTTACATTTAGAGAAATAAAAAAAATATAAAAATTTGTCAGGGGCGTCATTTCATATTTTCCAGAGGGCGGCAAGTACTTGACCGGGTGGAGGGAGGCAAGACGGTCAAAATGCCTTGAAAAGTGCTTAAAATTGCCCCAAAAAGAGAAAAATGAGCAAATATCCCTAAATTTCAAAAGCTAAGGAGCTCAAATGACCCCCCCCCCCAATGAAAAAAATAAAATGATCCCTCTGAAATTTATTTATTGGGAATTGTGTAACATGTTCGGATGTTTTAAAAACTTTATACCAATTAACAAGACTTTATACGGTCCCAAAATTGTCATAAAATTTATTCAACCATCATCGTGGGAGAATTAATAATAATTAAATAAGAAATATAAATATTACTTTATTAATTGTTCTATATATATATATATATCTTCAAATCGTAATAAATTGAATAAATTAGTGGTTGTTTATGCAGAAAAAAAATATTTATTAAATAAGTGATTTTATTATTTTGATAGAAAAATAATACAATACATAGAACTTATTTTTATCGTAATAGAAAAACAAATTGAAGTATTCACTTCATTTTAGACTTTTTTTTTAAATTTCTAACTTATTGCAGTTAAAGTATAATTACCTCAGAGTAATGCAGAGTTCTTCCTCAGCAGAAATAGGGCGACGCACTCGATTGCAAGAATCTTTGGTGATGTCATTTTTAATGAATGATAGTATATAGTAAAAAATCTCCCGTGAAACTCTGAAGTATTCTCGGAACTTTACTTCATCGTCTTTTAAATTCCTTTGAATTAAAATATTAAAGGTTCCTTCATCCTCCCTTTTTTTGAACAGATCATGATGATCTTCTCTCTCAAAAGCCGATTATATTATTTCATCATCTCGTTCCTCTTCATCTAATAGAAGAGCAATAATATCGCTTTCAGCCATAACAATGTTTATTTCTAGCGATGGCTGTCGGACAAAGACGAAAGACGTTGTTTACTAAAAGAAAGTGAAAAACCCTCCCGTTCCGTCTTCCTTGGAAACCACCCCTTCGCGACTGCCGTCGGCAGTTTGTCACAGCTGTCATTGCGGTCAGCGTTGACAGCGGTAGTACGCCGCCGACGTCGCTCTAGGAAACCAGGGCTTTAGGAGAGTTAGTTCATTTGCTTCAATATTGTTATAACCCCCTTAATGGCTCATTCCCAATACACGGTGCCGCATCTTGGAGATAAGTTTTTTAGATTTGTTTAGATTTTTGCCAATTTGGCGATGAAACGCCGAATGTGGTTTGTGTTTGTTAAAGGCTTTTAAGGTAACCATTTATTACTCCCGAATTGAATAAGATGGCGATGTTTTTTAGATTTTGCCAAGTTGACGATAAAATGCCAAATGTGGTTTGTGTTGTTAAATACTTTTAAGTTAAACCATTTATTGCTTCCGATTTGAATAATTAGCAGCCAATTAGAGCTTGTGATTTACTTGTAAACGAGGGTTATCTGGATTTTATATAACGCGCTTGTTTCAAAAAATTAAACCGTTGAATGTTCTTTTCGGGATTGCAGTTCCAGCGCTCGGACGTACTTTTATTTGCGAGGTATGGCTTCTTTTACGAATGGGAGGGTTGATTTGGATTTTTTTTCGGGATTTGCAAAATGCGGGTAAGAGAACTATTATAGATTATTGTATTTATGTTGAGTTAATAGCTAATATTTATTGTCTTAATTGTAATTCGCAAATGACTATAACTGAGAGGAAAGATTTGAACATTGCGATAAAAGATCCATTAGATGTGGTTCCCGGTTCGAAGCGAGTAAATTGGATTTAATTACGGTTTTAAAATTAACTTATTTATGGATAAAAAAAACGCCGTGTTCTTGGATTATAGACGAATTGAGGGTATCCAAAAACACCGAAAAATCAACAAAACGTAAAAGAAGCTAAACCGAACCCACACAACACACCGATCTCTATTAGACGTCTATAATACCTCACCTCATAAAAACGCGTACCTCTATAAGACGTCGAAAAATATCTACATCACGTGGAATGGAGCTCTATAGGAGCTCCGAGATGTGCTCTCTTTGAGATCCATAAGACGTCTACGATATCTAAGGGGCGCTCTATAGGACGTCTATAACAGCGAAAATTTCGATGTGGAGGGTACGCGATTTAGATATTTTAGACCTCTAAAGGACGTATAAAGGACCCCCTCCAAAATATCGTACGTCTCTAAGGACCCCCTCCAAAATATCGGACGTCTCTAAGGACCCCCTCCAAAATATCGTATTTTGGATCTTAATTTCTTAATAATAAATTAAGCTTAATTTATTTCGAACAATTTGCATTCTAATACATTTTTATGCAAAAATAATTGCTACAGAGATTCTAAAACTAAAAGTAAATTTATGGAAGTATAACAAAGAGTATAAAAATAATAGTGTCTATTATTTTTATACTCTATGTTATACTTCCATAAATTTACTTTTAGTTTTAGAAACTCTGTAGCAATTATTTTTGCATGAAAATGTCCTATTAGAATGCAAATTGTTCAAAATATATTAAGCTCAATTAATTTTTCTAAATTTATTAAGAAATTTAGGTCCAAAATACAATGTAAATATTAATATTTACCATTACTTTTGATGTTATTACAATGACAATTATCATATAATATAACTGCCAAAAATAGCGATATATATTATTACTTAAATAATAATAATATTACTAATGTTTAATGTAAAAATATTTTAAAATAATTATATTAAATATTATAATAATAAAACTAATATTTTTACATTAAAACTTGGTATTAATGCATTCTGAAATTTAAGAAAAAAAAGAAAATTAACCAAAATGCTAATTTTTCAATTGAAAAACTGAACTATTATAAGTGCGTATATAATTTTTTTAATGTAATTGTTCTAATTAATAAATATACATTTCACAATTAAAACATAATTTGAATATTGAATTACCGTGTACATTTCCTTGAAGACAAGTTTCTTCCTTTTTAATAGCTATTGTGATTAAGACTTATTTATTCGTCATAGGTTTTTGACAGTTTAAACAAGTTTTTGATGCTTGTAATGTCAAAAACCCTACCCTACAACAGTATACTGGTTGAATATATAGATATCTCATATCTCTTTCTTTTTTCAGCCATCATTACTTATAAAAGTAACTTAGTTGGACATAATAAATTAAGTTACAAAAAGTATATCTATGAAAATCATAAATTATTTTTATAAAAACTTTTCAGCTTCAGTTGGATTTTCATTAAAAATATCTTCTTCAATAATTAATTCAGAATTGTTTGTGTTCACATTCTTTAACATAAATATATTTTTAATACTGCAACAAAGAAAGAAAGAAAAAATGTTTTAAGAAAAGGCTTTATTGAATACAAAATCATAAAATTTCCCCAACACAATTTTCTTTTTGTTTTGAACTCCTAGCATTTGCATGCCTTAACCAGTCTTTGACGACGGTTTCAATTTTTGAGTCAGTCACCTGGTTGTACAATGGATTTCTCCCTAGCTGCACCTAGAAGTACAATAAATAAATTTTTAATTCGTTAGAAAATATCACTAGGTTTACCTTAATATCATTCACATTTTGTGAGATGGGTTTTAACTTAATGCATACTCGTAATATGCACACATTTAATATAACTAAAATATTACACACACACACACACACACACATATATATATATATATATATATATATATATATATATATATATATAATATTAATCTAAAAATGAAACATAATTTTAGGTATAAATAAAAATAGCAAACTCTAAGGATGAAAACGTTTTAAATTCTAAATAGACATATTAATGAAATAATAAAGAAAAAATTTGAATAATTGCTTACAAAATATAAGATGAGAAATATTTAAGTTAAGCGGGCTTGTGGCGGCCCAGTGGTACAGCGCGCTGGTTTTCGGTGCTGAGGGTGCTCAGATCGAGTCCCAGCGTTGCGCCACGAAAAATGCCTCCGTTCGTGTCGTCCCTTCATAGGGGGTAATGCTGTCCGCCTATATGGTGCCCCCACAATAAAATGGACAGTAAAACTGCGGCGTAGTAAAGGCCAATGTTTGAATACAAGTGCCTCCGCATTGGAAAAAAAAAAAAAAAAAAAAAAAAAAATATTTAAGTTGCAGAAAGCTTTTTCTTTTGTGCCACTAGTCGGAGTAATATGCCACTAGTCTGAGTAATTACTTCATACTACAAAAAAAATTTAAACTTAGAATATAAATATGAATTCATAAAACATACACAATATATTTACTAGAATATATTTCATAACATTCAAAAACTTGTCTATTAAAATGAACAATTGATGTTAATTCTATACCATAAACTTTTTCTATGAACTCGAATAGGAAAATATTGCTGATCTACAATTTCACTGTTATTTCAGTAAATTTCTCTTCAGGCAATCTTTTAATTTTGTGAGTGTGTATTTTATATTAAGTCTGCTCTAAAATATTTATCTTACTAAAGAGTAATAATAAAATTATATACTATCCAACAGTTCTTTGGTGTCATTATTGTGTAGCTCCTGCTCAGTGGCGCACCCAGGGGGGGCCCAAGGGGCCCTGCCCCCCCCCCCAAGAAATAGAAAAAAACACCAGAAAATATTCCAAAAATCTTTTCTTTATTAATATTCGTTTTTCTGCAATTATATTCTGTCGTGTTTTCTATTTCTATACAACTTATGAATTAGCAGTCACCATGAAGCTACAGAAGGAGGAGCAGCTCTGTGTTAAAAATGTGTCTCCCTTTTTGTCGCCGCCACTAGAGGGCGCTCGTGTGCACTAGCGGGCGGCTTAGACCAACACCGACTCAAACACAAAGCCTCGGCGCAAAGTTGGGACTAGGGGCTGACGTCACCAATCTCAGTCATAGCAAATCGCCATTCGAGTTGACATCGTACTGTGTTAGCTTGCTGTATGCGTATGCTGCAGCACGGAATTTTATACTTGAAGTTTTATTAGAAGATTTTGGAATAATTCAAATAAAGGTAAGTACCCTTTTTCACTGTCATTACTGTAATTTTAATATTGCTAATATTTAAAGCATGTATTATTTCTGTTTCGTTACTTCATCATGGAGTAGGCTTAATTGCTGACTATCAACACACGTGATAGTCAGTGATTTATGTTACTTCTGCTTAAGTATGCTACATTATCGAGAATTTTTATTCTAAGTAATAACGTAACAAGGCTGAAGATCACTGTTAAGCCTCCAGCAGTTTAATTTTATCATTTGTAAGACATAATAACTTTTAAATTGATACGATGAATAAACTTAGTAACGTGTGTATAATGTATATATATGTGTGTGTGTGTATAATGTATATATGTGTGTGTGTATAATGTATATATGTGTGTGTGTGTATAATGTATATATGTGTGTGTATTATGTATATATATATGTGTGTGTATAATGTATATATGTGTGTGTGTATAATGTATATATGTGTGTGTGTATAATGTATATATGTGTGTGTATTATGTATATATGTGTGTGTGTATAATGTATATATGTGTGTGTGTATAATGTATATATGTGTGTGTGTATAATGTATATATATGTGTGTGTGTGTATAATGTATATATGTGTGTGTATTATGTATATATGTGTGTGTGTATAATGTATATATGTGTGTGTGTATAATGTATATATGTGTGTGTGTATAATGTATATATGTGTGTGTATAATGTATATGATGTGTGTGTGTATAATGTATATATGATGTGTGTGTGTATAATGTATATATGATGTGTGTGTATAATGTATATATGATGTGTGTGTGTATAATGTATATATGTGTGTGTATAATGTATATATATATGTGTGTGTATAATGTATATATATATATGTGTGTGTGTGTATAATGTATATATGTGTGTGTGTGCGTGCATTTGTATTACTGATTTTTCCACCTATGTGAGTAATCACCATAACAGCATTTTGCTGTGTTCATATTTTTGATAGTAGTGCATTCTTTAATTATTCTGTCGTAAATGTCTTGCCATAAGAAAATTAAACTCTTTTATAAAAGCTTCTGTCACAACTTATAATAGTAAATCTGTTTATACTTATTTTACCATATTTTCTGTTTTGTTTTCTCTCTCTCTCTGTATATATATATATATATATATATATATATATATATATATATATATATATATATATATATATATATATATATATATATATATAGTGTTGTGTATATATATCTACTAGAAAAGCTTCCTTTTAATGTATATATATGTTTGTGTGATGTGTATATATATCTACTAGTAAAGCTTCCTTTTTATGTCAGGTATTTTTGTTTAGTCTTGCAAACTTACACTGTCAAAATTGAAGTGCAGTTGAAAAGTCTGCAAGTGAAAATAGTACCTGATTTAATTTCAAAGTTATACTAATAAATAGTTCCAATTGCACTTTATAAAGCATTTAACAGTTATAATAACTAGTGCAAACTAAATGTTAGAATTTGTAACTTTTTAAGGTGAGAGATTTCTATGAAAACATTTATATACATGTGTGTGTGTATATATATATATATATATATATATACATACATATATTAATTATTGATTTTAGCTGTACTAATAAATAGTTTCAATTGCAATTTAAAAAGCATTTAACAGTATAATAACTAGTACAAACTAGATGTTAGAATTTTTAATTTTCTAAGGTGTGAAATTTCTATGAGATAATTATATGTATATATATATATATATATATATATATATATTGCTGATTTTAGTTGTACTAATAAATAGTTTTAATTGCCCTTTATAAAGCATTTAACAGTATAATATCTAGTGCAAACTAAATGTTAGAATTAGTAACTTTAAGGTGTGAAATTTATATGAAATAATTTGTTCTTTTGCATTTTATTTCAGAATATGCCAAGCAGATGCTGCGTCCCATTGTGCAAAGGAAATTATCCGACTGGACCTAAAGTTTCAATCTTTTCCTTTCCAAAAGATAAGGAAAATAGGCAAAAATGGCTGCATGCTATTCAAAGAAAAGATTTTGAACCAAATAAAAACTCAAGAGTAAGTATAATAAAGTGTTTAAATTAGATTTTGTTTAGAAAAATGAATCCTAATTGCATTTAAAATATAATTTTTCATTCTTACAAATTCACAATATATTCATATAGTATCCTTTTTTCTTACAGGTTTGTGAGCTGCATTTTAAGGTTTCAGATTTTGAGACAGATAGCTGTGGTTTTGATGATCGAACAGGGACATTTATATCAGCACCACTGAAAATTAGAAGACTGACGACAACGGCCGTTCCATCAATTTTCCCAAATTATCCCTCTGGAAATTTGTCTAAGGTGCAGTGTTCAAGAAAATGCCCTGAAAATAAAAGAACTGAAAGGGAAATGTTGTTTTTAGAAAAAGGACTGACTGAAAGCACTATCACATTTGAAAAATATGAGGAGTCTCGCAAGGTAAATTCGCTTATTGATATTGAAAAGTGTATTAAAAATTTTGGTATATCAGAATTTTGGACATTATATAAGGATAATTCAAATTCATTATTTTTGTTGCATATTGAATCAGAACCAGAACCATTTATTCAGTATAGTGTCAAAATTAATAACAATATGGATTTAACTGTCTCAGCTGAAAAAAATCCTGTTCCGAACATAATGAATCAAACATTACCAAAGAAGGTACAACATTTCAACGATATAATAAAAATTTTAGATCTCATTGAAACTAATTTAAAGCCAAAGGATGGCCATAGTCAGGTAAAATCTGTAATTGATTTAATAGTTAACCTTTTAGAGTCCATAAGAAGTAGTGAAAATGAAAATGTTATAAATTTCATTCAACAGCAATTAGGTTTTTTTTTAACTTCTAGTAGTCACTTTCGTTATTCTACCCACTTTTTAATTTTTTCATGCATATTAAAAACCATTTCTCCCCATGCATATAATTTTATTCGTCAGAGTGGTAACTTTACTCTACCACATCCAGATACTTTAAGAAGAATTTGTAATAACTTAGAGGTTTCCCCACAGTTAGAATTAAACGATGAAAACTTTTTAATTTACATAACAAGCAGGGTTAAATTTCTTGAAGAACATGAAAAAACTGTAATACTTTTAATTGATGAAATACATATAAAGCCCTTTTTTGATTATAAAGGTGGATCAATAATTGGCGCTGCTGTTGATACTAATAATGCAGCAACCAGTGCATTTGTCTTCATGGTGTCGAGTATTCTTTCACCTTTTAAAGAAGTAGCATACATTATGCCAGTTAAATGTATAAATTTTCAAACTTTACATGATATGACAAAAAAAGTAATACTTGGGTTAGAAAATATTGGCTTAAAAGTTATTTGTGTTGTAACTGATAATAATGCTATAAATGGTAGAGCTTTAAGTTTACTTGTTCAGCCACCACAAAGGTCATTTGTTTATCCTCACCCAACAGATAAAGATAGGCCACTGTTCTTTTTAATAGATTCTGTGCATAATTTTAAAAATATAAGAAATAACTGGTTGAATCAAAAAAATCATGGCACATGCTTTTTTTATCCTGACTTTGATAACCCCCAAACTTCATCTTTTAAGACAGCATCATTTATGGCTCTAAAAAAAATATATGAAATTGAAAGCAATGAGATTATTAAGTATGCAAAAGGGTTAACTTTAAAGAGTCTTTCACCTACTAATTTAGAAAGGCAAAATGTTAAATTGGTCTTAAAAATTTTCAACAAATTTGTAATACAGGCTTTATTAACTCTTGGTCCTAAACATAATGTTCCACATTTTGATGACACAGCAAAGTTTATTGAAATAATTTGTAAATGGTGGGATATTTTTAATGTAAAAACTGTTAATAAAGGAATTCATCAAAGAAATGTGTTTATGGAACCACTTAATGGGGATACATTTGATGAAAAATATATATTTTTAAATAAATTTCTAATTTGGCTTGATGCATGGGAAAACATGAACTGCACTACTGGTGCATTTTCTAAAGAAACTCACAAAGCCCTTGTGCAGACAACTCATGGGATGTTAGAATTAACCCGGTACTGTACTGATGAGTGTAAAATGAAATATATTTTAACTGGAAAAATTCAGACTGATTGTTTAGAAGCAAGATTTGGAAAATATAGACAAATGGCCGGTTCTCAATATCATATCTCAATGAGGCAACTATTAGAGTGTGAAAAAAAACTAAGGTTACAATCTTGTATTAAATTAGAATTACTGTTAAGTTCTAGAGTGGTTCCACTTACACATTTTGATGGTGAAAGCCTTGATATTGGGGCTTATTTTAAAGAGAAGGATGATGGTTACAAGGCATTACCCCAGATAGACATTAATGAAGCTAAAATTACAAATGTTAAACCGTATTTACCTGTAATTACATATCTAGCAGGATACTGTAGTCATATTGTTAATAAAAAACTGAAGTGCAGTTATTGCAAAGAAAATCTGGTTCTGAATTCAGATATAAATTTAGACAATTATAACCTTATAAGAAATCTTGATCGTGGAGGTCTCAAATGTCCTTCACAGCTTGTAGTGACTGTGGTAATGTTTAATTATATTATTGTAAATTTTTTGTCATCAGATGTTAAATTGTTTGCAAAAATAACTAATCAAAGACGAGTAATTGTAAATTTAACATTAAACACATTAAAGGAAAAAGAAATTATTTTAGAACCTGAATGTCCTAATGGTCATGATGGTGACTATATTTGTAAATTATTGCTGTGTGCATCTACAAACATCATGTTGAAAAATTTGTGTATGAAAGAAAATGATAATTTAAGTAAATTAAAAGAAGAGAAAAAGAATATTAAAAAGCGTAAACTTGAAACATTGCAAAAATAGTGTAATAAATTTTGTTTAAATATACATATTTGTAATACTTCTGTAATAAAAATGGCATAATAAAGAATTGTATTTCATTTTTGTGATTTCATTGTCATTTCATTGTCATTTCATTTTTGTTCTTTCATTTCTTTAAACTACAAAAATCATTTTTATTGAATAAAGTTAAAAACAAGGAGAAAGCTGACAATTTGTGAAGGAAAATCAATTAGTGTTTATATATTATAAGAAAATAACTCTTAAAATATTAATTTGTTTTTGCAATAATAAGTGGTGTGATGAAGACTTGACATTTAAAGAAAATGGGAAAAAGATATCCATTAGTGTTTATATATTATAAGAAAATAACTCTTAAAATATTAATTTGTTTTTGCAATAATAAGTGGTATGATGAAGACTTGACATTTAAAGAAAAGGGGGAAAAGATATCCATTAGTGTTTATATCTTATAAGAAAATAACTCTTAAAATATTAATTTGTTTTTGCAATAACAAGTGGTGTGATGAAGACTTGACAGTTGAAGAAAATGGGAAAAAGATATCCATTAGTGTTTATGTCTTATGAGAAAATAACTTTTCAGTTTCCTAGCAGAGCCTTTTTATTTTCCTTATAAAAAAGGTCGCCTTCATTTTCCTAATATATCTTTGACCCAAGTAACTAACACACACACACACACACACATATATATATATATATATATATATATATATATATATATATATATATATATTGATATTGACTGAAGTAGCAAAAATTGCTAATATCAGGCTTAAATGTACGCTCACGAGCCGAAACACCCACCTCTCCGCTGAGAGAAGGTGTTGGCCGAAACCGGACGATTCGAATGACCGGGGTATGTGACGTCACGGACTGTGCGCCGAGGCTTTGTGTTTGAGTCGGTGTTGCTTAGACACGGACAACCATACGCTTTAATATGGATTTTTCGTATTTTTCCTAGCGAAAACAAGTTGTTTTATTTTAGTGCGTATTTAATATGAATTTATTTATTCAATTTTACAATTGCTTATTTTCATTCAAAATCTTTATTTCAAGTGCTTTTTTTGCTGTAATTCATTAAAATTCTTAAAGGAAATGAGTAAATATATTTTTCAGAATAATTGTGTATTGGTTTCAGAATAAATGAGTTCAGAATTTTGTAATAATTTAATAATTAAGGAAAGGAAATTACAGAAAAGAATTGTGAAGAAATTTTTTTATCATTGTTCATAATCTCTTATGGAAAAAAATGTGAGAAATAATACTGATTAACCAAAACAAACACACACACACATAGTAGAAAAGCAACATTTTCTATCAATCACAAATAAATTCTTATCAGGACTAATAAAATAGGAAGTCAATTCAGTATTTAATCAGACAATACTTTAAAATATCTTCCTTTGTAAAAAAAAATCAATCAAAGCATCTCAGATTACACTTTTTAAAACAGGAGGTATAATCGTCAAGTTGGTAAATTACTGAATACAAATTTTTTCAGCGAATTAAAAAGAAAAAAACAAATAACTTTGACAAGGACAAATCAGCTATATTTCTGAATTTTCACGAAGTACGCATTTTATTGCATAAGCAGATTTTGTACGCAGATTTTGCATAAGCATTTATAGTAACAACATTGCTTATCATACAAAGAAAACTTATTTACTTAAGGGGTGTGGTCACCATTTTTAGACCTATGTTCGATTGTATGTACTACTCATGATTTAATCTTGATTTATATGAAATTTTTTGAGTAACTGCCTATAATATTGTTTATTATAGATGCAATTTTTCAAGGTAATTAATAAAAATGACTTTTTATGCATAAAAAGTGAATTTTTTTTTTAAATCGAGCATTTTGCAGTCAACTACTGGGCGCATTCTGTCAAAATAAATTATTAAGGTACATTAATAATTTTTTACTATATGTGATTACAATATTTCAGGCAACAATATCCAACAACATTATTCTAAAATATATTAAAACATTTTAGTACGTGCTATTTTTAATTAGAAATTTCAAAAATGACTGAGTAAAAGCTTATAAAAAATTCTTTAAAAATTAAAATATATTAAGGTTAAAAAATTTTGGTAGATTTTGTTGTCTAAAGTGTTGTAATCACATATAGTAAGCAATTATTAATGTAACTTAATAATTTATTTTGATAGAATGCGCACAGTAGTTGACTGCAAAATGCTCGATTTAAAAAAAATATTCACTTTTTATGCATAAAAAATCATTTAATTTTTTTATTAATTACCTTGAAATATTGCATATATAATAAACAGTATTATAGGCAGTTACTCAAAAAATTTCTTGTAAATCAAGCAAAAATCAGGAGTAGTACATACAATCCAGCATAGGTCCAAAAATGATACTTTTAAAGGTACTTAAAAGTGTCCACTCCCCTTAAGGGGAGTGGTATACTTTTACGTACTTTAACTAACTTACGTAATTTAACTAACTTAATAGTGATTAAATTCAATATTATGGTTATTTCCAGCAGAACTTAAGATGTCTTAACTTTGCGTTCACTTAAAATGAAGCAGCTGTACTTTTCTCTCATTATTATACATCTTATATTAACACAAAACAATAATAATGTTCTTACCTTAGGAGCAGCAAATATACTAGGATTTCTCTGTCCAGTTTCTTTATTTCTTTTTAAGGCTGATCGATAGCCAGTAGAACAACCCGGAGGAAAACACGTGTTTGGCATATTTCTGCACACAGAATAAATTTTAAAATTTATAAAACAACTTTCACCACCACGCCGTATAACTCAATGAAAAATAGTCACTTCGCTTGCATGTCGCGCCCTCTACCGGTGAGCGACAACAATCGGTTCATTTTTCGAAAAATTCCCCATTGAAGCTTACGCTCCTTCTGTAGCTTCATGGCAGTCACATAAGATGAAAATACCCTATAGCTCTCGGGAATCACGGCCGCTGTGAATAAATATATGGTAAAGTAGTGGTAGTTCTGGGGCACAACGAGCGTTACTTCCCTTGGCTCTTGGCTGTGTCAGGCACATAGATCACGTGTTTTCTGTATTGGCGATCATTGCAGACACTCAGTCCATAGATCGAATGCGATGCTTTGTGTCTATTTTCATATAGTCCACTTAAAACCTTTAGCTTACGGGGATCAGTTTTGTAAATCGCTTTTTAGAACGGGAAACTTTTGTCTACTTCCTACCCCCCATTTTACGACCGGTCAGTGTGTGTGTGTGGGGGGGGGGGGGGGGTCGGTGGAAAAACTGGTTAATTGCTTTCTTGAAGACCGTGGGATATGAGCAGAATTTCGTCTCCCTAAATCCCCTACATCTGGAGCTGGTTTTTAGTAAACAAATTACAGTTGTTACAGAAAAGAGGTTTGCACATTTTGTTTGCTTATGATAGTATACGTTCTGTAAAAGCTTTTATGGATGAGTGAATTTTAATGGCGGGAATTTTTTCATATGAATTTTTAAGAAGGAAGAGGAATTTAAATTTTAAAATAATTATAGGAAGTTGACAAGAAAAGACAAATCAAATATAAAAGAAAATCTGTCAAATAAAAAAATTTAATTTTTTTTTCCGATTTCTGCAGAGTTTTATCACACTAAAAGTTAATTATCTTCATATTTTTCTCATATATACTTTAAATATAAATTTGTATTGATAATACAAATGTTCTTAAGTTCCATTTCAAGTCATTTTCAAGCCATCTGGACCTAGAAAATAGATTTATTTCCTAATTTTCCCTCCTCCTTTAAAAAACGTATTCAAGTAAATAAATGTAAGAGTGTAAATTCATGCACAAATGTAAAAGTTGAAACTAAAATCGCTGTAATGAAGGAACATAAATTCATGATCTAATGTCTTATTTTCTTATTAACAAAACCGAATGATTCTGTTAGCGTGATCTTTAAGATAGACATACCAGTACAGGGCAATTCAATTTTCTATAAATTAGAGCAAAAATGACCTTCAAAGAAAAAGTATTTATTGTGTACGAAGCTCGTTAAATCTGACAGAAGAAGACACACACACAATCACTACTAATATATACACACCCGATTCTGTTTTTTGCAAGGATTTGAAATAACATGGTCCAAGAAAAAGAAAACAGAGGTGGGGAACCCGCGGCCGTAAGGACGCATGAGGCCTGCGTGATCTTCTTGTGCGGCCTTCATAAAAGCTAGCACTTGTATTGATTAATATTTAATTTTATAGATTACAACAATTTGCAAAGCAATGGAATTAAATAAAGAACGGCATGAATGTATGTACTCAGGCTTTGCGTTATGAAGCTTGATCCAAATATTCAATTACTTTCAAGCAAGAAACAAATGCAAATATCCCACTAGTTTAAAATTTCCATCGGATTTTAAAATTATTTTAGGAATTGTTGCTATGTCAGTTATTTATAATTTAATACTATTATTTTTTCTATTGTATTTCTTTATAATGTTAAAATTATTTAAAAATACTTCTATTTTATTTTTTTTATTTGAAGTGGTATTTAAATATGTAGTTGTTTATTAAAATTTAAAAATGTGGATGAATATATATATATATATATATATATATATATATATATATATATATACATATATATACATATATATATACATATATATATACATATATATATATATATATATATATATATATATGTGTGTGTGTGTGTGTGTGGGCTTACATAAATAAAAATACCAAAAGTGAAATATAAAAAATTACAGCGGTATCTATGAATCTAATAATTTTATAAAAAAATAATAATTAATGATTAATGTTATAACAAGTTTTTACCCTTATGTGAATAAAAAAATATTTTACATTGTAACTTTTTATGTGAAATAATAAATAAATAAGGACTTAATTTTTTTGTTATTTTTCTATATAATGCACCAAATTGTTAAAACTATACCTAACTGTAATAATTTTATAAAAGTCGCATTTATAGGTTACATCAACTTATGCAGCCTCCTTTATTACTACCTAATTTACATGTGGCCTCTAATGGTAAAAAGGTTCCCCACCTCTGAGAACCGATTATTTTTTAACACTTTTTTTTTGCTGTAACATGGTTTAAAAATCTAAAAAGAATAAAAATATTGAATACAATGTTATCAAAGCGTATTTCAGAGAATGATTTGTTATAGTAATGATGATGTAGGTGTGGTTCTTCTATCTCCAAGAACGATTTTAGAAGGTTTCCAACTAACCAATAAACACAGAAATCATTTCCTTACAAATTATGGCAATGTCGTACGAGCTGTGTCATTCCAACGTGATTTAAAAATGATTCTGGCATGTTATGCAGAATCTTATAGAGAACTAACAAAAAGAAAATCACACTGTCTAATAACCGAATTAGTATTCAAAACAGGTGAAATAAACGAAACGCAAGATATTCATTTTATTCCATATAAACTTGTAGGCATATCGCCACTCAATATTTTTATTGACGAGAGGAATTTTTCGCCACCGAAAAGCAGCAGTAAACGGGTACGTTTATGATCCAGTAGTGACACTGAATGGCAGAATGTTATACGTACGTCTGTATAAATAAAAAAAAATTCAATTTATTTTTAACCACTTCCGACTGCCGCACTTTTTCAATTTAAAAAAATAAGCCGTACAAAAATAGTTAAAATAAGATTTGTGGATTTGCTCTTACATATTTATTCAACAAATCCAAATTCATGTGAAAATCAACTTTTTTTTTCATTAAGTATGTTTGGATAGAACTTATATCCCGATTTTATATGTTCACTATATCTCTTTTTTTCCACGGTTTTTTTCCACTGTAGTCTCTGGAACGTATCCCTCGTGCAAAAAGAGAATCGTGCGTGTGTGTGTATATATATATATCTTTATATATAAAAGGCAAAGTCTGTGTGTGTGTGACCGAGTTTTTGTCTGCTCGCGGCGCAGCGCAAAGACGGTAGGTCGGACAGTCTTGAGATTCGACACGAAGATGCCTCCCGAGGTCTCATTATGCACCTCGAAGCCCTTTTTTCGATTTTTTAATTAGATTTTCCGTAATTAAATATTTAGTCGCGATTTGGAGCTCCCGGACGAGTAAAAGCCCCGTAAATCCTAACGTATCCGTCCAAGAATTTTTTTTTTCGGACGAGCCTATACGGGAAAGATGACACTATACGGAAATCACAATTAAAATTGTCTGTCTTAATTTATCGATTAATTGTGATTTTTTTTCGATCGCCTGTACGCACCCGTTTTTCGGAAAAAAACGCGATTTTGTCCGTGACCCTTTTTTCCAAATTGTCGAATCGATACGTAAATGTCGTTACATTTTTACGAAATTTTTATCTCAGAGACCCTAGACATCACAGTTTCGAAAGCCAGAATCAAAATTAATTTACAAATTGTAGTTATTTTTTAATAATTTATTTTATGATTCGGAAACTCTTGCGAGAAATCTCATTTTGGAGATTTCGTTCTTCATTTCCGAACGAAGGTAAAATAGGAGAAAAACCAGTTTTTCGACGTCATGCACGTGATGTGTTGGGGCGTTTGTTTTCTATGAGGGTTTCGGTGGTTAAAGGGAATCGATTACTATTGCAGTGATAATCGATTAAAAAATCACATTTAGTAATGCCGTAATTTTTTTGGCCAGCACTTAGTTAATATCATATAATTTGTGGTGTATTTGTGGAAAAAATCTATGAAGATTTCAAAGAATTTCAGCATGTGGAGGATGTGATATATTCGCTTTCAAGGAAATCGATTACTATTGCAGTGATATTCGATTAGTAATCCTATGTCAAAAATTTTGCCAAAATGTGCCAGAAAGGATTAAATTTATATGGGTAAAATAATGTATCGTGGTGAGGAAAAGGATGACAGCGACGCCCATTAACAAAGGGTTAAGGCTACTAAAAAATTGGTAATTACATTACCCGAGCAACGCCGGGACGGGTACAGCTAGTATATATATATATTAAGTTGAAAGTAATGTTCAAGACATATAGGTATCCAAAATAAGACCAGCAATAAATAGTTCAATATGATCATCAGTTTTTGTAGATTATTCTGGTTTTATTGTATTAGATAACCTTTCTTCAGATTAGATTACCTCCTTTCATTGTATTTTAGATTCTACTTTTCATATTTCTCGTCTTACACAGGAAAATGCTATTATATATTACTTAATATGCAAGTATTTATATTAATTTCCAATTTGTGATAGTTATTTTTTATAAAGTATTTTCTATTTCCAATATGCATGTACTCATGCATGCATGCATGTATATATACATACTTATAAACATATATACATCTTGACCTAGGTCGTTTGAACATATTTTTCACTTTTCAAAAATAATATAATGAAAGCGAGGAAAAAAATAGAATGACTAAATGAAAAAATTGAGAAACAAGAAAAACTCTAACTTCATAAATTTTATAGAAAAAATAAAAGTATCAGACTAATTTCAATCACCAAGACTGGTGCAAACCGTCAAAAATATTATTCCTCATGCCTTGGATCAGAAATTTTCCCCTAATTAGAAGCGTATGTTTATTTTTTCCCCTTTTGTCAGTTGTAAACCGCCAATTTTTTCCTCCGGAAAACGATCAGCCCTCAGCAAAATAAGACCTCCACTGAACTAATATCTTGCATCCTGTGCGGTTTTCTACAAAATAGGGGGATGAAAACTTTGGGACGACTGTTATTTTAAGCCCATAGTTTTGGAGAGTACTTGCTTGGGATATAGGCTATCCCACCCCGTAAGGAAAAGGTCATTCGTATTCTGTTCTATTGAACTTGAAACATAGCGTCTTCCATCTCTGAAGAATTAACTTACGTAAATTCTTTAATATTTTAATTTTAAATTTATAAAAGTATTTTATTTTTAAAATTTTGTGCTTCAAAATATGGCTAAACGTACTCAGGGTATTTTATTGAATTATTTTTTTAAAAAACCGAAAATGGATGATTCAAACGTTTGTAGCAATGTTGCTCCTAATATTGTCAATACCGATTCTAATTCGGTTTCCCGAGTCGCGGATTTGACAAAACCATCGAATTATCCGGAAGAAAGTACTTCCTTAGTTATAAATAATTCTCAAGACATCGCATTTCTAAAAGAACAAAAATTTAATACGGGCGATAATATAGATATTGTTAAAAAGTTGTGGAAACCAGAACCAAATTTTAACTTTCCCGTAACCTGTATTGCAAATCACAACCGAAGTTTCCAGTACATATGGTTTAAAAAATTTGAATGGCTTGTGTACTCTCAAGTTGAAAATAGTACGTACTGTAAATATTGTGTGCTTTTTGCACCTGCTAATGTTGAAAAATCTAAATCTGAAGTACCTGGGATGTTAATCACGAAAGGTTATGATAATTGGAAGAAAGCCATTGATAGATTTTATAATCATCAAAAAACAAAATATCATATAACAGCTGTTATGACGTACGAAAGGCTGCACAATATTCGAGATGGAAAATGTATTCCAATTGATCGGCAAATTGATGTAGGTAAAACATCCCAAGCTGCAGTTAATCGCAAACGATTAGAACCTATCATAAAAACTGTAATTTTATGTGGTCGGCAAAATATACCCTTAAGAGGACATCGTGATTATGGAGAATTTTCATTTGAACAGGAGCCAGTCACCAATGAAGGCAATTTTCGAGCTTTGTTGAGAATGAGAATCGATGCGGGCGATGAAAACCTCACTGAACATTTTAAATATTCTGCCATAAACGCTACCTACATTAGCTGGAACATACAAAATCAAATTATAAATGCATGTAACGATATAATTTTGAACCGTTTGATAGAAAAAATTAATGCTGCGAAATGTTTTTCTATTCTTGCCGATGAAACTTGTGACATTTCTACTATCGAGCATCTTTCCTTGTGTGTCAGGTATTTAGATGAAGAAAATAACAACAAAGTTTGTGAACAATTCTTACAATTTGTTCCTGTAACAAGCACTACAGGAGAAAACTTATCCGACAAAATATTAGAAATCTTAAATAATCATGGCATCGATTTGTCCTATTTACGTGGACAAGGTTACGACGGGGCCGCATCAATGAGTGGAAAGTTTAATGGTGTTCAGTCTCACATATCAGCTAAATATCCACAATCTTTATATGTTCATTGTGCATCACATAGTTTGAATTTGGCAATTGGAAATGCTGTATCTGTGACTGAAATAAGAAACTGCATTGGCATAATTGAAAAGGTGTACAGTTTTTTCAATACCCCTAAGAGACAGAACGTTCTTGTTGACAATATTGATAAACATACGCCGGAAACTAAAAGACAAAAATTACGCCAGACTAGGTGGGTGGAACGCCATGAAGCCATCATGACCATGGTGGAATTATATGATGCAGTGATTCATAGTCTTGACACAATCATTTCTTGGGAAGACAGAGACTCGTCCTCTAAGGCAAAACTTTTGAATAATTCCTTGTGTGAATTTGGGTTTATAATATCTTTATTTAGCTTGCAAAATATATTTGCATACACCTTACCATTGTCTAGAATAATGCAAAAATCCGACAGTGACCTCTTAATTGCCCTAAATTTTGTTGATGATGTTGTGTCTCAATTAAATATCGTTCGTGAAACACCAGATTCTTTTTTTAAACATATTTATGATGAGGCATGTATAAAAGCCAATAATTTTAATATTGACATTAAAAAGCCAAGGACTGCATCAAGACAAACATTAAGGTCCAATGTTCCAGCCGATTCTGAAGAAGAGTATTTCAGGAGAACTATTTTCATTCCCTTTATTGACCAAATATTGACTCAACTTCACGAACGATTCACTCGGCATCGCAACATTTTGAAAAATTTTTTGACTCTCTTACCAAATGGAAAAGATGCTCCGACAGCAAGTACAACAGAGGATTTTCGACAGTTGTGTGAATTTCATGCCCGTGATTTGCCTTCTACAAATCCAGCAATTTTGAATGCCGAATTCATTTTGTGGTATAAAAAATTTGAAGAACCGTTTGCAACAGCTCCATGTAAAAATGCCATTGATGCAGTTTCGAAGTGTGACAAAATGTTATATCCAAGCATCTATAATTTATTAAAAATATTTGCAACACTTCCGGTAACAACATG
Organism: Dolomedes plantarius; assembly: GCA_907164885.2. NCBI lineage: Eukaryota > Metazoa > Arthropoda > Arachnida > Araneae > Dolomedidae > Dolomedes > Dolomedes plantarius. Next base: position 59,118,990 of record OU015499.1, read on the forward strand.
CGTCAGTGAAAGGTCCTTTTCTACCTTACGCATTTTAAAAACCTATTTAAGATCTACAATGGCACAGTCACGATTGAACGGACTGGCTTTGCTGTATATACACAGAGAGATTGATGTAACCGCACCTGAAGTCATTCAAGAGCTTTGTAAAAAGAAAAGAAAACTGGATTTTATTCTTTAAGTAATTGTTATAACCACCTTGTGAATTGTATTGAATTTGCGTTATGGATATTGTTATCCGTTCAACTCGCCCCCTCCCCCCCCCCTAAGAATAAATCCTGGTTGCGCCAATGTCCTACACACGAATTCTTTTAAGCTTAATGCTGAAATACACAAAAACTTCGTAATAAACGTAGGAAAAGAAAAGTAATGCGTAGTGGTGGACACCTAATTTGAATTTTCCATTTTTTTAAATTCCATTTACTCCTAAAAACTACTCATGGCTGTTTCGCAAGTCCTTTCATCATACGCGTTCAAATCTTTATAATCAGAAATGAGCTTCTTAAATAAACGAATTGATTAATCGAGTTCGACAAAGAGCTAAACATAAATATTTATATTAATAACTAATAAGTGACTAAATATCAATACCATTTTGACAATATATTTACAGGAAATATTTTTCTTAAATTTATTACTATTCCTGTATAATTATAACAAATTTATACCGGGTTATTTAGTGGTAGAATATTAAGATAAAAACAAGCTAGCATGTCAACACCTGGAGGAATATTGATTTTATGTGATTTAGGCTCGTGCACAAGAAAAGGTTCGCCATCCCAGCCCTAGAGATAACTTTAAAATGGTGTGCTTGTTTTCATTAACGAATACAGCCATAGTATTACGAACTTTTGAAGACGGGAATCTGCACGGCAAAGCACTATATAATGATATCTAGTACCTACAAAAGTTACCTTTTTACAGGTGCTATATTTCCCTAACATTCACCTGTTATCATATTTCTTCTATTCCTGAAATCTCAAATATGCACATCAGTGGCGCACCCAGGGGGGGAGGGGCCCTGCCCCCCCCCAAAGAAATTGCATTATTAATATTGATTTTGCATTATAAATATTTTTATCCGTTCATCTCGGCCCCCCCCCCCCAAGAAAAAATCCTGGGTGCGCCACTGCTCCTGCTCAAGCTTTGAAAGATACTCCATCGTTTGATCCGGTAGAGATTTTTGGGCAATTAATGCGGTTTTCATTTCTTTCAATTTACATTTTCTTAAATTGCTGTTAGGAGGATATTCAGTATCATATTTTTTATGAACTGTTGTTTGGTTGATTATTTGTATTTGATTTGGTTCAGATCCTGTGGGTTCGAGTCCCACTGTTGGCATGGATGTTTGTAGCCGTTCGGAATCGGCTTTAAACTGTAGGTCCCGGTCTAATTAGCCCTCGTGTAGCAAAAAGTTGACCGTAGCACTCCAAACCAAATCAAATCAAACCTCCATCGTATGAAGAGGCAGTTTTATTGCCTCTTTAGCCATATTAGCTTCATTAATGTCTATCTGGGTTAATGCCTTGTAACCATCATCCTTCTCTTTAAAATAAGACCCAATATCAAGGCTTTCACCATCAAAATGTGTAAGTGGAACCACTCTAGAACTTAACAGTAATTCTAATTTAATACAAGACTGTAACCTTATTTTTTTTTCACACTCTAATAGTTGTCTGATTTTTTTTTAATTCAATCAGTTATTTCTATTTTTAAAATTATGCACAGAATTTATTAAAAAGAATAGTGGCCTATCTTTATCTGTTGGGTGAGGACTCGGGCATGAAATGTCTAAAAAATTATTTCTTCTATCTATACAATACAATACCACTGTTAATGGCCGCAATTGTTCAGACATTTCTTTAGTTTATTATTCATATGTATATACAGAAAATTCATTAACTGTAGGTATTAATTTGGTTGATTATTTGTATAGTTTTCGGTTTTATCTAATTGTTACGCCACTGACCAGGAATATTTTCTCTTCATAACGGCATCACCTCAAGCGCTCTTCGTAATGTGCCAATGCCGGCTTGTTAATGCGTGATGTTGGTCATAAGCTACAGAGAGGGCAGTGAGATAGATTCATTGGGTTTGGAATACGTTTATATACAGAACTTTTATTTATCAGAAGTTGTGCATGAACTAACAAGTGGTTTCATCCAGGTATAAAAATATAGTTCTAGTTATGTTAGTCATTATTATATATTAGCAATTACTTTGTAGTTACCCTAATCATGTCAGCACAGGAACCAAAGAAAAAACGTGTATACAACTATAATTTTCATGAAGAATGGGAAAAGAAATATTTTTTTATACATTTTAAGAAGAAATGTATTTGTCTGATTTGTGGTTCAACAGTTACTGTTGGGAAAAAATGCAACATAGAACGACATTTCACAACCGTTCATAAAAAATATGATACTGAATATCCTCCTAACAGCAATTTAAGAAAATGTAAATTGAAAGAAATGAAAACCGCATTAATTGCCCAACAATCTTTGTTTACCAGGCCCGTGAATAAATCAAAAGCTGCTACTATTGCATCGTTTAAGATTGCACATATACTTGCAATGCACAAAAATCTTTAATGGATGGTAACATAATTAAAGAATTAATGCTTGCTGCATCAGAGATATTATTTCAAGAATTTAAAAATAAGAATGAAATTATGTTAGCTATCCAGGAAGTTCAATTATCCAGAAATTCAGTAACTCGTAGAATAGAAGCAATATCTGTGAATATCAGAGAACAATTAAAAGAGGATTTACAAAAATGTGTTTTTCTAAGTTTACAGTGTTATGAATCAACAGATATCTGTAATGTAGCACAAATAAATATTTTTATAAGGATGGTTTTCAAAGATTGCTCAGCAAAGGAAGATATACTGTCAGTTTTGCCATTAAAAGGGAATACACGCGGGTACGATATATACCAAGCTATTAAAAATCATATTACAAAAATTATTCTTCCGCTTCAATTAATACTTTAATGTTACATTGTGAAATAAGGTGGCTTAGTAAGGAAAAGTCTTGGAACAATTTTTAGAGCTTCCTCCAGAGATAAAACAGTTTGTAGAGTCAAAATTAAAGCAAACAAATCATGAATAATGCATTAATATAATTGAAAATATAATGATAATAAGTAAACTAAAATATAAATTATACAACAAGGACCTGCCACTAACAACACAATATATTTACTAGAATATATTTTGTAACATTCAAACACTTGTCTATTAAAATGAACAATTAATGTTACTTCTATACCATAAAATTTTTCTATGAACTCTAATAGGAGGAAAATATTACTGATATACAATTTCACTGATCAAATACTCTATTTCTCAATTCAAATACTCTATTTACTAGCTGTGGTAAAGATTTATTAGTTTTTCTTAACAATTTCTTAATTTAACATATTTTATTATATAGTGTTTCGGGTATGGTAAAATAAGAGGAATTTATATTTTGAGAAAACTGCAAAAATAACTTTTACCTTACTTTTTTGCATTATAAACAACAAATTGCGCATTAAAATGCTCCCGTTTTGTAAAATTCCCCTTCTTTACTTTCCAAAACAGTAATTTTTTGTCTTTCTATCTGCTCTCAGGAATTTCCTGCGTGTCTTTGATTTCATTTGACTCTGAAGTATTGAGTTATGAATTCTAAGACTATCCAAATTTTTATAGCCTTTCAAATTATATTATTTGTGCTATTCGTTCGGGTTATTCGTGCTTGAAGCACAGTGAAAAAGTGCAGCTATGACATTTTGTTGCAATCCAAAGCTTTGTAAGCTGTTTTAGTCAGTGCATGTAAATTCAACGTTGAACATAATTTATATGCTGCAGCAAAACCTTTCCCAATCTGGTGCATGTCATACACTAGTCTGGTATTTATTTCAGAAGAATTTACATTTTTTTTTTTTTTTTTTTTTTTTTTTGAAGATGCCAAACCTTTATGGAAGTCACAGTTTTTACGCTGAATATAAAAATGTGAGCACAGCCCATATCTTGATTCCTCACATAATGTTTGTTTATCTGCAAAACAGCTTGGACAGCAGAGTTCAGATATTATATTTAAAAGAATTCCAATATCCAAAATCCTAAAACCACTCATTGAACCACAGTTTTCATTTGTTGATATAGAACTAGCCGTCTGTAGCTTTGAAAAACTGGCAGAAAAACTTTTATCAGCAGCATATGCAGCATTATGCATTTAACTTTCAACAGGACTATTATTTATTTGTAAATTTATTACCATAAAACTTACGTTTGAGTTTTCTAGAAGTACTTTTTGACATTTTCGTTAAAAAAAGCTAAAAATATCGAGAAAAAAATATGGATTTCGTGACTTTCAAATGATTAGATCAAAGGGCAAACTCGTGCGTAAACAATGATTTGGAATGCACAGTTTAATGCCAATTTCTAAAAAAAATCGGTAAATAACGTTGGCAGATGTAATTCTTAATATTTTTAAGATGCTTAAAAACTATTTTTGTGTTTTTATGTGCGTATATAATCAGTTTTCCTAACAAAATCATGAAAAACAGCAATGTAAACAAACATTTTTCCTTACTTCCGGTTTGCAGAAACGTACTTTCAGTTGTAAAATTTCACAGCCAAGCAATATTAAAATATCTAAAACTTGGGTTCTAGACTAGCTAGAAACAAAATTCAAACAGATTTTGAAAGTAAAAGATCATTCATAAAATAGCAAAAATAAAAAATCAATATTTTGACAGAAATTAACGTTTCAAAGGTGTCCTTATACCTTAAGCATAAATTATTTAAGAATTAACACTTACCTTAAAACAAATAAAGGAAGTCGATATAAACTTGTTGAGCAAGGATATCAGCAATATTCCGCTGTGATTATAGATCCAAATGAAGCATTCAGGTGCACTCGGTAACAAATAACACAGCAGCGGTGTAGTTTGTTCATCATGGCGCTTTTGGACGGAGCTGGTCTAAAAGAGCTCCCATGAAGCTACAGAAGGAGCGTAAGCTTCAATGGGGAATTTTTCGAAAAATGAACCGATTGTTGTCGCTCACCGGTAGAGGGCGTGACATGCGACCGAAGTGACTATTTTACTTTGAGTTATACGGCGTGGTGGTGAAAGTTGTTTTATAAATTTTAAAATTTATTCTGTGTGCAGAAATATGCCAAACACGGGTTTTGCTCCGGGTTGTTCTACTGGCTATAGATCAGCCTTAAAAAGAAATAAAGAAACTGGACAGACAAATCCTAGTATATTTGCTGCTCCTAAGGTAAGAACATTATTATTGTTTTGTGTTAATCATGAAGCTACAGAGCCATCATTTTTTTTTATATTGTGCACAGAAATAAAATATTTCTAGTTAACTTTTCTTAATATTGAATTTTATCACTATTAAGTTAGTTGATAAGTAAATAAGTTTTCATTGTATGATAAAGAATGTTGCTACACAGAGAAAAAAAAGTTGGTCGGTGAACTCACTTTGCTGGGTTGAAATCCACTGCACAGTGGAACTCGCTTTTGGTGAGTCAAACAACCCACATTGGAAAGTGGGTCCTACAACCCACTTTCGAAAACGGGTACATTTACCTGCCTTTGTGAGTTTAAAACTCTTTGAATGAGTTAATTAAAGCGAGTTGTGTATTGAGCCTATATATATAATTTTTAATATATATATATATATATATACACACATTTAATTATTTTTTTAATATTATAAGACACAGATCATTTAAAGCTTTGGTAATAATTCCTAGTTACTGCATTATGTATCTCAGTTTGAAGCAAGTGATTTATAATTTTATTCCAGACACCTTTATTTGATACTTGCCATAATGAGAACTATAAATTATATAAAGATGACATTGTTTGCGTTGAATTAAAATGAATCAAATTAGCACTTCTTTAATCTATTGAACATTAAAAATATTATCATTAAAAGTTATAAAGCATACTTCACAACTAGTAATAAATACTTACACTTTAAAAAAAATTATTTTTATCTTTAACTTTTGCAGTACATTAGCCTTCATATTTAAAAGAATTTTCCAAAATGCCTAGTCTGAAAGTGTTTGCATCGAATTTTTTAAATGAAATTTTGTTACCCAAATTAGATAATCATTTAAATTTTATTCAGCTAAAATAACAACTCAGAACAATAACATTAGTTTGTAAAATAAACAAACTTCAAATTATGTTTTTAATATTAGATAAGAAAAATTGCCACTTTACTTAATACATACCATGAAAATTTTCAAAAACAATCTCCCCCCCCCCCCCTCTCCCTATTCTGCATGAATATTAATTCAATTTGAATTTTCCAGCTACCTTATTATCATTACAGAATTCCTTCTGTTTTAAGGTGTTTATATAAAGCTAAAATGTATCAAATCTTTAGGAGAATAAATTAGTTTATAAACTGACAATTATTAGTATAAAAGGAAAAGAATTCGTAGAATTTTGAATTAGTTATCTAGATAGATCATCATCTGTTACAAGATATTTCTTTTATTTCCTACTATCTTATTTACTTATTCACAAACACACACTTCCACACATAAATGTAATGTATAGATGAATTTTAAAAATCTGATTTCACCCTCTAGTTTATTCATTTTTCTAAATTCGACCATGTCAAATGAGTTTATAATTAAATGTTATCGCCAGATGGTATCATCTGTAGATTTGGATTTTAGAATGAACTTGGACTTTCAAACACAACTTATATGTACACACAAATAGATATACATACGTATACTACTCGTAGCATTGCATGAAACAAACTGCATGCTTTTACTTTTTTTTCTGTGGTTCTAAGCTTTTTTAAAATATTGATGAGTTATTAATAAAAGTTGTAGGAAGCGCATAACAGGAACACACAGCTCATTAACATCTGTAAAATAAGTTGTCAACCTTATTTTTTATAGTGGATAATTAGAAGCTGTGTGTTCCTGTGATATCAGTAGATGTCAAAAATTACTTTTAGAAATCGTATTCTTGTTTTTTTTAAATCATAAAAATATATTTATTCATTAAAATTGCATTCAATTAAGAGTTTTCTATGATGAGATTTTTATGTAATGTAAAAATAATTTTAATACATAATGTTTAGATATTACATACATGTACGCACACACACACACACACACACACACAAGCACATGGAAGATTTGCGACAAGAAAAACCTAATATCATGATATGCTCAACCATATACAGCTATAATTCATATATGAGTTATATGTTAAACATGGAATAGCTTACGCGATTGTCGCAACTTTAGCCTTACACAACAATTTCAAATTTAAACAAATAGCAAATCTTCTGTTAAAAGTCCTCACATTTCTATTGTGTTGAAGTATGCTCTATAATTCGGATTTGCATGAAGGATTTTGCATATATTTTAATGTTCAAAAGATTAAAAATGTACTTACATGCACTATAACACGTGGACACTCCGTTTCGTCGACAAGCGCCATTTTTCCTATTTCCCCAGCCAAAAAGCTACTAATTGCTTCAAAGTACAGCTTTCGACCCGCTTCCGACCCTCTTCCGAAGAAAATCTCCCGCAGCGCGAGCCAGGAAAACGGGAAAATCTCATCAAACCGCAAACAAGATATTCAGCTCGCTTTGGGGTGAGGCGGTGAACACATTAGATAGGTCAGTCAACCCATTTTATTTTCAACCCACATGAAGTGTGTCTGCAAACCTGGAACTTTCGAAAACTGACCGGCTTTTTTTTCTCTGTGTACTATAAATGATTATGCAAAATCTGTTGAGTATAATTTAAAAAAAAATTAATATTTTCCTATCTTTTTACTGTGAGTACAATGAAACCCATACTTTGTGAAAATGCGAAAATATAGCTGATTTGTCCTTATCAATGTTATTTGGGGTTTTTTCTTTTTAATTTGCTGAAAATATTTGTAATCGATAATTTACCAACTTGAAGGTAATTCCTGACAATGCTGGAACCATAATATTGAATTTAATCACTATTAAGTTAGTTAAATTACGTAAGTTAGTTAAAGTACGTAAAAGTATCATTTTTAGACCTATGCTGGATTGTATGTACTACTCATGATTTTTGCTTGATTTACAAGAAATTTTTTGAGTAACTGCCTATAATACTGTTTATTATATATGCAGTATTTCAAGGTAATTAATAAAAAATTAAAATGATTTTTTATGCATAAAAAGTGAATATTTTTTTTAAATCGAGCATTTTGCAGTCAACTATTGTGCGCATTCTATCAAAATCAATTATTAAGTTACATTAATAATTGTTTACTATATGTGATTACAGCACTTTAGACAACAAAATCTACCAAATTTTTTAACCTTAATATATTTTAATTTTTTAAAGAATTTTTTATAAGCTTTTACTCAGTCATTTTTGAAATTTCTAATTAAAAATAGCACGTACTTAAATGTTTTAATATATTTTAGAATAATGTTGCTGGATATTGTTGCCTGAAGTATTGTAATCACATATAGTAAAAAATTATTAATGTACCTTAATTTATTTTGACAGAATGTGCACAGTAGTTGACTGCAAAATGCTCGATTTTTAAAAAAATATTCACTTTTTATGCATAAAAAGTCATTTTTATTAATTACCTTGAAAAATTGCATCTATAATAAAAAATATTATAGGCAGTTACTCAAAAAATTTCATATAAATCAAGCTTAAATCATGAGTAGTACATACAATCGAACATAGAGGAGTGGATCGGGAGCAAACGTTTGCTCATCTGAACTTCCTGTCAGAATACTGTTTTGGCGCCATCTATCGGGAAATATGATAAACATTTTATGATTATATTTTATGCACATTTTTAAAATAATAAAAATTCCGCATTGATGAATCATAAATTTTGAAAGCTTAATTTACCTGAATTAAACTCATGAAAATTATTATTATTATTTCTTAGATAAATATTATATATCTATCGGGAAATATGATAAACATTTTATGATTATATTTTTATGCACATTTTTAAAATAATAAAAATTCAGCATTGATGAATCATAAATTTTGAAAGCTTAATTTACCTGAATTAAACTCATGAAAATTATTATTATTTCTTAGATAAATATTATATATCTATCGGGAAATATGATAAACATTTTATGATTATATTTTTATGCACATTTTTACGGTTTTATATTTTTTATACACTTTAACGGTGTGTATATATATATATATATATATATATATATATATATATATATATATATATACCTTGATAGTAGAAAATGGGATAAAATTATTTTCAATTATACTAGTACATTTTAAAAAAATTAACGAATTATATGATTTTTAATGATGAAAAGTGTATGTGGTAAGAAGAATAGTTAGATAAATCAGAAGGTTTAAAAACTCATTTATTGAAAAAAAAATTGCTTTAAATTTATTTACATTTGAAAAATTACTATCACTTTTTTGAGTACAAATGATCACAGTCTGTATTAATAAAAATTATTTCATTATTTGACAGTAAACTTTTCTTTATATTTTCTGATTCTTTAACAGTAGGATTAGAAAATGTACTGTTAATAGACAACTTCTTTTTGGTAGAAAAGTATCCTTGTTGTTTCTGAATTTTTTTTCGTACATTTATGTTACAATTTTCTTTTAATTTAATATCATTTTTTTCTTTTTCCATGTTCCTTCTACAAATGTCTAACACTTTATTTAAACTTTTATGAATGTTATCATTTTCTTCGGGTGAAAATTTACATTCATTCAGATATGATTGGATACTATCTAATTTTGTCCTAACAGAAGAATGTACATGACTGTTATTTGATTCTGATACTCTGGGAAGAATATCTAATGTTTCCTTTAACAAATCATAACTGTCATCATAATTAGTGTTTTCACCTATCTCCATGTCATTGTTGCTCTTTTCTTTTGGCTTATAATATGTCTGAGCAATTTTATGAATGTGTTTGCAGATATTACTTCTAATAAGGAAATTGATGCAAGTACATTTAAAAGTGTGAATACATATTTCACATTGAAAACATTTTTCATAACAACTTTCTTTGCACTTCTCTTCTGACTTAATTACTCTGTTACCCCAGTCAAAATAGACCCGATTTTGACGAATGGCTAAAAAAAATATGAAAGTTTTGAAATTTGGTGGAGATGTTTGTTTAGGCATGCTAATGAACATACTAAAAGTCCCCACCGGTCAGACTTGAGCTTTCACCGCCATCTTGGAAAATGTGTACACTTTTTTGGTTTTTTGGAAATATCTTTAAAAATATTGCTTTTATAAAAAATAATTAAATACAAAAATTAAAGAGCATTAAATTATGAACAAAAATCCGTCATAACATTTTTTTATATGTCTAACAGGAACAAAGATAATTGACTTTGAAAAGAGCGCACTATCACACCTGGCACGCGCAAGCGCTGTTCCCCATCGCGGTGGGGGGAGATACCCGCGCATGTGCATACCATAATTAGCCAAATTAGTTTTACATTAAATGGGAAGGTTTTTTGTATTTTTTCAAATAACTAGGGAAATATTAACTTTACGTAAAAAAAGTTTATTTCAAAAATTAAAAAACATTAATTTATGTACAAAAACGATTTTATACATTCTTGTCGTAAACCTAACAGGAACGAAGATATTGACAATAAAATGCGCGTTGATAATGGAGGTAGCTTCTACAAAAAACAATGCACAAAAAGCATGTATTATATTTTTTTTTATAAGTCTAACACGAACAAAGATAATTGACTTTTGAAAGAGCGCACTATCACACCAGGGACGCGCATGCATGGGTGCCCTTCGCGATGACTGGAAGACACGCGCATGTGCATACCGTAAGGCGCCAAATCGGTCTTACCCTAGTATTTTCCTAGCCAGTTAATATTTAGTCACCGTTCCGTGTGCGTCTGTGAACAATGGCTGATACGGAACTATGTTTTATATGTAAAGAATTAATGTCAAATGATGATTTCGTGAATGTAGGAGAAAAGGGGATACTATGAAGCCCAAACACTTGAGATGTCAGCCATAAATCATCCGAAACCCCAAATGCGCGAGGGATCATTCTGCCAATTCGTATTTGACAATGCAGATTTCAATGTGTCGACAATCGATGGCCTGAATACGTTTCATAGCATGGGGGGCATTGCTTGTTTTACTCCAGCGTCAGCAGTGGAACCCGGGACGAAGATAAAAAAAAATTAACCGAACTTACATCCGTATCGACCGTAGGCAAAATGGGAATCATTCCTCTGGAAACGTTTGAAAATTTTCGACGGCCTGGGTTAAAAACAATCACTATCGGAGATTTGAATGTCTTAAATCCTTTACCGGAAGATTTACCATTGCCTAAGCCATCTGATATCTCCTGGATGTGTGCTAAGTGGTTAGGTCTTCCACAGATACCTGAATGGAAAGGATTTTTCCATTGTATAACCAGAAACCAGCCTTGTGAAAAGACCAAAGTAATACCCCTTTCTTTTGTTAATTCACCACCAAGCAAGTATGACACCATTTTCACTGCGCAGAAATATGCTGCCCAGCAGTGTGTTAAAATGCACCAAAAGTCTTGCATACTCATGTTTGACCAACCACTGTATATTAAAGCTCGAGAGATAGTCGCAGCAACATCCAATCCATTATTATCAAGTTGTATTGTGAGGCTTGGTGGATTCCATCTTTTAATATCATTCTTAGGCTGCATTGGGTACATAATGGCTGGAAGTGGGTTAAAAGAAATAATCACTTTGATTTATGCACCTACGTCAGTAAAAAAAAAATGTTGCCTGGCCATGCATACGCTAGGGCCGTCCGAGCTCATTTATTGACCCAAACAGCCTTAGCAAAAATAATTTTTGACGGCATGGACATATCGGATTTGGAAAGTAAAAATCTCTTTGAGTTGTTTCGAGATTTTGCTACTGAACCACCATCGCAAGAAACCTTAAACGCACACACTCAAATACGAGCCATCGAAATTAAAATGAGGAAGACTTTGGAGCACCTGAAAAAGAAAGGCCCAACTGCCTGTGGGGCTGGAAGAGTCAAGAGAAAATTCTTGTGCCCATCATAACTATGGATGTAGTAGCTCCCGATTCAGTTTTAAATATGGTGTTTTGCAACTGTAAGACTGACTGTGAAGTAAGATGCGGATGTCGGAAAGCAGGCATCAACTGCACAACGGCCTGCAATAATTGCAATGTGGTATGTCAGAATGGCATCACCCCTGTTGATGATGACGATCGAATGAAAGTTGATGAATGGGCCGATGATAGCGGATCCATAGACGATCTATACATGCCTGACGAAGGGGAGAATTCCGTACCGAAAAAAGCACGTAAATCCTGAAGTAGGTAAGCTTGAACAATTATTCGCAATGGAAATCTGATAGTGAATACCCCCAAGTTTACTACATTCATGTATAAAATTAATAATGATTAATTATCTACATAGCCAAAAACCTTAAAGTCTATTTTCTTGTGTTTAAAGAATACCGAAATGCGGGAGAGGTTAGAAATTCAAAGAAGAGCGTCTGCAACGAGACTTTGAAGCTACCTCCATTATCAACGCGCATTTTATAGTCAATATCTTAATTCCTGTTAGGTGTACGACAAAAATGTATAAAATCGTTTTTGTACATAAATTAATGTTTTTTAATTTTTGAAATAAACTTTTTTTACGTAAAGTTAATATTTGCCTAGTTATTTGGAAAAATACAAAAATCCTTCCCATTTAGTGTAAAACTGATTTGGCTAATTATGGTATGCACATGCGCGGGTATTTCCCCCCACCGCGATGGGGAACCGCGCTTGCGCGTCCCAAGTGCAATAGTGCGCTCTTTTCAAAGTCAATTATCTTTGTTCCTGTTAGACATATAAAAAAATGTTATGAATGATTTTTGTTCATAATTTAATGCTCTTTAATTTTTGTATTTAATTATTTTTTATAAAAGCAATATTTTTAAAGATATTTCCAAAAAACCAAAAAAGTGTACACATTTTCCAAGATGGCGGCGAAAGCTCAAGTCTGATCGGTGGGGACTTTTAGTATGTTCATTAGCATGCCTAAACAAACATCTCCACCAATTTTCAAAACTTTCATATTTTTTTTAGCCATAAAACCTATTTTGACTGGGCTATGTGGGAAAGTTCAGAGGATGCAGATTGAATCATCCACTCATTTTTTGCAACACAGTGTATCATTTCAGGCTTTATTTCAATGCTGAGATTGTGACTATTGATAATTTTATTCATCTTATCAGCTGAAATTCTTTTTTTTTTTTAATCTTAATAACGCGTTGAAAAATTAAATCTCGAACTAGCTTCAAAAGGTTGTCAGTTGCTATATCTAGTCTTCTGACTTGCTTCCAGTCTAAATACTGATATTTATTTTTTTTATGTAGGGATTCTAAGTACATATTAACATTAATGCCTAATCCCTTTCGGAAACAATAAGCCCATTTTTGGGGTCTTGTTGCATAATAATTTTGGAAATATTTGCCAAAATCAACTGTGTCCTCATCATTTAAAAGATTATTTATAAATTCTTCGAGCAGCCTTAAAAATGTTGCTGTATCTAGCTCATTCCGTATTGTTTTAGCTGCTTTATATACCAGTTTCCTTTTTTCAGTCTTTTTTATTTTGCAGAGATTTTGCTGCCAGTTTCTAGCAACATGCCAAGAACACAACAAAACATTAGGTACTGGACCCATCACCCTCAACCAAGCATTATAAAATGCTGGAGCATCATCCGTTATAAAAGTTGTACAGTTAATCACTCCTACTATGTTCTTTATAGCAGTAAAAAAAACAATGAATAGCTGTTCACAACTCCTATTCGAGAAACAAAATGCTATAGGACAACCATTTTTAAATTCATCCACAACTAACATGGAATATAAGTTAAAGTCATAACTATTTAAGCCATGTGTTCCATCCAAACAAATTTTGTCCTTAGCAAATTTTTTTAACATTTCTTTTTGGAAAGCTGTCATTATAATTAAAACGAAATCTTCATTATTTAACAAAGAATTATGATCATCTTCACTTTGTTCTTTGAAATATATCACACAGTTATCTTTTTCTTTTTCCATTTCTTTTACCCATAATTTTACACTTTCGGTATCATTTTGGTGTCTTGAAATTAAACCATTGATATTAAAATCTCGTTTAATATTTTGGATATCTTTTTTCTCAATAAGTATTTCTCTTCCACTGTCAGTCGTCACACTATTTCTAATATCATCCAAAATCCTATTGTCACTCACACCTTCTATTAACCTACCTGAAAACAAAAACAATACATATAAAAATTATTTTACTTTTGAAGAATTATAGGGGAAAATATTTTTTTTTACCGCTATTTATCTCAGAAAATATAAAATGAAACATCCTTGCAATTTATACAAACTAAATTTAAAAAATATATATATATAAAACATATATAGTACATTCAATATATATTGAATGATATTGTAAATGGTGATTTTTTGGAAAAGTGGTAAGAATGTGGAGTTAATCGATTGAAATTATCATTCTGGATTATTCTATACTCTATTAACAGGAATTTTGAAGTGATACTATATTACTTAAGTTACTAAAGTACTACTATAATACCACTCCTGCATAAATATTTCTGGTAACTAGTATAATAGGGAGGAAAAATAGGAAGAAAAAAGTATCAGAATGAAGCTTTAATGAAATCCTAAATATTTTATTTCATAAATAATTTTTTAACTTTTTTAATAAAAAAGAAATCCTGGTGGAAAGAAATAGAAAACCTGCTTCGAATTAACTTTTTGTTTCTTTCCAATCATTCCCATCTTCTTTCCTGAAGTTACATAAAATTTTGATATTAATAAGATATGAAATTTAGATACTGTACCAGCAATAGCTGATCTTTCAGACTGTTGTAATCTTAGGTGTGCCACATCCATTTCATGGTTTTCATGTTTTTGGAGAAAGTGAACAATTACTTTTTCACCAGTTACTTTCACTATCATTCTGGCAGGACAAACACAACCAATTTTTGAAGATCCTTGAGATTTCAACCTTTTCACACCTTTTCCTCTTGGTTTATAAACACCACTCCTATTGCAGTAATAATAAAAGATTTTATCTCCATTTTTTCTAGTAGCATTTCCTCTGTTAACATACATAGATATGCTTTCTTTCACTTGTTGCTCTTTCCAAATCAAAAACTCTGCAAGAATTAAAGAAATTTTATACAGATATTTAATACTTTATGCATTAATTAAAATAAACAATATTACTAACTAAAAGACCTGTAATAAAAGGGATTACTAACCACTGAAATTAATAAATTCTTTGAAAATTTCTCCTTCTTTTAATAGCTCATGTTCTTGAGCAGGAGCATGTATAGTTTTTAAATGTCTTTTTAAGTTAAAATTTCGCCGAAAAGACTTTTCACAGAATAAACATTGAAATGCACACGTGTTCTCCTCCATCTCGCTGAAGCTGAATGTATGTTTGAAGAGTAACACAAAACCTTTTTAAAACATCAACAGAAAAATGTTTACCTTATTTCCCGATAGATGGCGCCAAAACAGTATTCTGAAAGGAAGTTCAGATGAGCAAACGTTTGCTCCCGATCCACTCCTGAACATAGGTCTAAAAATGATACTTTTAAAGGTACGTAAAAGTGACCACACCCCTTAAGTAAATAAGTTTTCATTTTATGATAAGCAATGTTGTTACTATAAATGCTTATGCAAAATCTGCGTACAAAATCTGCTTATGCAATAAAATGCGTACTTTGTGAAAATTCAAAAATATAGCTGATTTGTCCTTGTCAAAGTTATTTGTTTTTTTCTTTTTAATTCGCTGAAAAAATTTGTATTCAGTAATTTACCAACTTGACGATTATACCTCCGGTTTTAAAAAGTGTAATCTGAGATGCTTTGACTGTTTTTTTTTTTCCAAAGGAAGATATTTTAAAGTATTGTCTGATTAAATACAGAATTGACTTCCTACTTTATTAGTCCTGATAAGAATTTATTTGTGATTGATACAAAATGTTGCTTTTCTACTATGTGAGTGTGTGTTTTGGTTAATCAGTATTATTTCTCACATTTCTTTTTCCATAAGAGATTATGAACAATGATAAAAAAATTTCTTCACAATTCTTTTCTGTAATTTTATTTCCTTAATTATTAAATTAGTACAAAATTCTGAACTCATTTATTCTGAAACCAATACACAATTATTCTGAAAAAGTATATTTACTCATTTCCTTTAAGAATTTTAATGAATTATAGCAAAAAAAGCACTTGAAATAAAGATTTTGAATGAAAATAAGCAATTGTTAAATTGAATAAATAAATTCATATTAAATACGCACTAAAATAAAACGACTTGTTTTCGCTAGGAAAAATACGAAAAATCCATATTAAAGCGTATGGTTGTCCGTGTCTAAGCCGCCCGCTAGTGCACGCGAGCGCCCTCTAGTGGCGGCGACAAAAAGGGAGACACATTTTTAACACTGAGCTGCTCTTCCTTCTGTAGCTTCATGAGAGCTCCATAAGATGTCTATATCAGTATATTTTATAGACGTCGACCATAGAGACTTCATCTATTAGAGATCGAAACATAGAGGACTTATAGATGTATATAATACGTCTTAGATCTCTAATAGACGTCGAAATGAAGTACAACTATTAGACATCTATTTTTTCATCTTCTAGAGTTCTATAGTACGTCCTGGATGTCATGGATGAATTTCGAGCTCTAATAGACGACCATTAGCTCTGTGTGGTTGTGTGGGAAAGTAAATAACCGGTAAGTGGTTTTTTAAATTTTAACATGAAATAATATAAATGACAACATGCAGAACTTTCATTTTTTTATTTTCTGATATATTTAACCAAGATGTATTTTATATTTATTTAAATGAATTATTTGCATTATACTGACTTGTTTTAGCGGGGGGTTGGGGGGGGGGCGGCAGCCCGCCCCACACATAACAAATTTCTCATTACTTTTCAGCTTTTATTTTTTGTATTTGTGTGTTTTTGTGCTTTATTGTGGATGTACAGTTTTAAAAATGCGTATTTTGGGGACTTTTCGGACTTTCCCGTTCTAAAAACATGCGTTCTGGTTGGGCGACGAAAGAAAAAAAGAAAAGAAACAAACAAATCGATTGCCCTCATTTAACTTCATTTTTTTATTTCTGGATAATTTTTCATTGAAAGTTCTGCATGTTGTCATTTATATTATTTCATGTTTCCCTCTGCGATGGAACCGCCATCTTGGTTACGTCTCCCATCGCCAAATTGACGACGGGAGACGTAACCAAGATGGCGGTTCCAATGCAGTGAAATACAAGGGGCACCGTATATTGGGAATTAACCAATTTAATATTAAGGGAGTGGATGAATTTAGTAAGGGGGGGGGGAAGTTTAATTCTTCATAAATTTTAAAATTTCTAATATAATAGGGAGCATTCACAATATCTCTGATAGTTCTTTGGAGAAGTGTAGTTGTCGTTGGAAAGATTATACAGTCATAATTAACAAAAGCTTTAATCATCGCAGAATCGTAAAGCCGTTGACATTACACTTCAACATATAAAAACTCGGCTACAGGCATCGTAGGGTTACATTGATTTTACAGAATGTTCCATCGGAACTCACACGTGCGTCAAGTAAAGTGTATTCGTCCAGTGTCTTACTAGACTGTAGTTCGAAGTTCGAGTTATGGCTGGCATTACCTCAACTGCGTGTGCGAGCATGGGCTGCTGTGATTGGCTGAACAGCCGATGCCACGCCCCCAAGTACCAAAGGTACGAGACTCAAAGGAACCTGGGGTTGAATCTGACCTTTCTCCCAGCACGCGTCACAGTAACTGGTGTAGGCGTAGCCACAGGGTTGGGAGGAGATTCCCCTTGCGACTGTCTTGAAGCCGATGAAGGTGTGACTTTACCTGTCGAAGTGGGCACGGATGGTGGAAGGGACTCCAAAACGTGCAATCCAGCCTGAGAGAAACGTGCGAGCCACAGTTTCCTCGGACATATCCGGAATGGGAAACGCTTCAGGCCAACGGGTAAATCTGTCAATACAGGTTAACAGATAGGTTGAACCTTCAGATTGAGGCAGGGGACCGACCAGGTTGAGGTGAACGTGATCGAACCGTTTTTCTGGCACTAGGAAGGGTTGGGGCGGGCTCTTAGTATGTCTCAGCACTTTCGATCTTTGACATGGAATGCATGCACGGGTCCATTCGGTGATGTCGGTGAGCATTGCAGGCCAAACGTACCGCTGCTGGATCAGCTTCTTCGTGGCACGGATTCCAGGATGTGCCAAATTGTGAAGTTTCTGGAACACTCGCTGCCGAAAGGATTTTGGCAAATATGGGCGAATTGTTCCCTGCGAGGTATCGCAAATTATGTCCGACTGTCCATCAACCTTCAGTGGCTGTAGTTTGAGGCCACTGACTTTTGGGTTTTCCAAGATTGTCTGCAATTCGTCGTCTATTTTCTATGCTTCTGCCAGAGAAGAGAAATTGATGTCTGAAGGTGCGGTGATGTCATTGATGCGTGACAAACTGTCAGCAACAACGTTGTCGAGGCCTTTCAAGTGCACGATATCCGTCGAGAATTGAGCAATCAGGTCCAACTGTCTGAGTTGTCTAGGAGATAGGTTGGAGTTTTTCGTAAAAGCGAAGGTCAGTGGTTTGTGATCAGTTAGGATTTTCAATTCTCTGCCCTCGAGAAAAGGTCGAAAATGTTTGACGGCAGCGTAGATAGCTAAGAGTTCGCGATCATACGTGCTGTAGCGCAATTCTGGTGAGGCTAGCTTTCGCGAGACGAAGGCGAGAGGTCTGATGCCTTCGAGAGTCTCAGCCTGCAGGACAGCGCCAATGGCTGTGTCTGAGGCGTCGGCAACGAGAGAAATCTTGTCTTGCTCTGCATGATATGCTAAGGTGGCAGCGTGAGCCAGGTCGTCCTTGCATTTCTGGAAAGCTTGGATGGCGTCATCCGACCAGGAAATTAATCGCTTGTCGTTTTTCTTACTGTCCTTCAGATAGTGGGTCAGAGGGGCTTGGTGTAGTGCTGCTGATGGCAAGAAACGACGGTAAAAATTTAGCATTGCTAGAAAACATCTGAGTTCTGCAACAGTTTTTGGTTGAGGAAAAGAAGTGATGGCTTCCACTTTCTCTGGAAGTGGACGGACGCCGTCTGCTATGATAAGACATCCCAGGAACTTCACCTCCTTCATCCCGAAGACACACTTTGAGGGATTTTAGAGTAAGGCCGAAATGTTGCAATCTGGAGAACACCTCCTTCAGGTGAGTTATATGCTCTGCTTCGTCGGCCGAACATATCAGGATGTCGTCCAGGTAGGCGATGCAGAAATCGAGGTCTTGGAGGATGCTATTTATGCATCGCTGGAAAGTCTGCCCGGCATTTCTCAGACCGAATGGCATGCAAACAAATTCCCAAAGGCCAAAGGGCGTAGTCACGGCTGTCTTCGGCACGTCTTCCGGAAAGACAGGAATCTGGTTGTAAGCACGGGTAAGGTCGGTCGAGGGTTGAGAAAATTCTCTTTCCAGCCAGCATCTGCGTGCAGTCCTGAATATGTGGGACCGGATACCGATCTGGCACAGTCGAAACGTTCAGCCGTCGATAATCGCCACAGGGTCTCCAATCACCAGACTTTTTTAGTACCATATGGAGAGGACTCGCCCATGGACTTTTTGAGGGGCGGACCATGCCCTGCTGCAACATAAACTGGAATTCTTCTTTCGCAGATTTAAGAAGCGACGGACTTAGACGTCTCAGCTTGGAGAAAACTGGAGGGCCGGTTGTTTGTATATGATGATAAATCTCAACTTTAGATTTGGCTTTAGTCAAGCTCGACATGCCTATGAGCTCAGGAAAGTGTGACAAAAGTTTATGATAAACGGAAGTCGGTGTGAGCATTAAAATACTTTCGGTGGGTTCTTTAGAGATCTGCCCGGGGGTTGAAATGTTCGTGGCAAGATCTGCGACGTCGGACGTCTACCAAAAGGTTGAAGTGATTTAGGAAATCTACACCGATAATAGCAGTGGAAACATCAGCAACAATGAATGGCCAAGCAAAGGGTCTTCGGAGACCTAAGTTTAACGTGAGAAGCTTCAGCGCCATACGTCACTATCGAAGAGTTGTTGGCTGCGTATAAGGTGAGTTTTCCTTTTTCAGACATAAGATTTTTAGGACGGGGAATGACGGAAACATCGGCACCCGTATCAATGAGGAATCTCATATTGTTCTTATTATCGGCCACATAAATACGAAAATTGCTGCGGTCGGCCATGGTGGTCACCTGGGACCGCGCAGCTAGTTTCCCTGAGTTTTGTAGTTGCATGGCTGTCTACACTTAAGGGTTTCATCACCAAATTTCGAGTGGTAGAAACAGATTTGTGACTTATTTTGCTGCCTATGGCGCGAAGTGCTACGAGAGCGAGAACGCCAGTGTCTGCCATAAGGATGCTTGTGTTGATGTGATTTTTCTGTAGACAGAAGGGCAATCTGTTGAGTTAAGGCATCAATCTGTTGCTGTAGAGCTAAGTTAATATTTGTTTCTTGTTTTACAGCCTGCACTTGGAAAGTGGGTAAGGACAGCTCATGAATTTTATCGGCCATCTTGGCCAAATTAGGCAGTGGTTCCGAGTTGACGGCCAGAATCGCCTGCGTTTGGCTGGGCAATCGACTAAGCCAAAGAGTTTTTAGGGCCGTGTCGCCGAAGATGGAATCTGCTAAGTCTTGCATCTTAGCGAGTAGCTGTGATGGTCGCAAATCACCTATCTGAGTGTCTTGCAACAAATGGTTAAGACGAGCGGTTTCAGATTCGGCAAAATGTGAAATCAGTCTCTGCTTGAATGTGTCGTATTTGTTTTCAGCCGGGGGATGTCGGAGAAGATCCCGGAACGATTGCAGAATACTCGTTTCAATTGCCGAAATAGCTGTATAGAATTTGGTTTCATCGTTAGTGACCGCGCCTAGCCGAAATTGAGCTTCAAGCTGAAGAAACCAGGTTTCAGGGTCTTTCGGCCAGATGGGACAGGTTTAACTGCGACGCGTGCCAGTTCGGGGGTGTCAGCCATATTTTCAGGTAGTGCCATGCCAGATGTGAACAATACAAGATAGTATATTCAAAAATGAAAATAGAATCGAAAATGGCTATACACAATACTTAATATGAGCAAAATAATGTAAAAATGAAAATTTAGCTGAAAATGGCAATACAAATACTTTAAAAATATGAGCAAAATGAATTATTACTAAAATGAATTATCAGGAAAATACATAAGTGATACACAATATTTAAAACAATTATGAAAAATGACACTTGCAATAGTAATGGCGATGCGGCTAGTATGTAGAAGTAAACGGCATGTTTAAAAAAAATTGTCATTAAAAAGTCAAATTTTCAGTTCGTTGCTAGTTTGAAAGTTTTTTTGACAGAACAACATTCTTTGGTGATCGAAATAAATGGAAAGGGCTTGCCATGAGGAGCGATGAGAAGACGTGAATATAGGGTGAATTCAAATAATTACCGAGAATCGATGAAACACAATAAAACACAATAAAAACGAAATCGAAAACGGAAGTGAAAATGCACAAAACCAAAAATGCACAATTTCTTCGTGCCATGAAGCACCACAATCGAGACATCGTGCTATGTAGCACCACTAGCGAGACTTCGTGCTATTTAGCACCACACGCACAATTTTCGGTTTCGTCGTTGCAACGTGCTCCGGAGGAAATCGCTCGTCGTTTGAAAGCAAAAGAACACGTGGTTCAGAATTTTTGGAAATTCGGCGTGGAAAAATTATTTCATCGAAATAAGCCTTTAAGGTCGATTTATATAGCGACGTGAAGTGAACGTAACGGGAACGAGCCGAGCTCGCGACGAGTCGTCGTAATCATTTCCTCCCTGTTTTTCAATGGAACTGTTTATACTGCGCCGTGACACGTCCGATTCTCGGCAGATTCCCGGCCGAGAATCGGCGCCAACGATTCGAAGCAGGAAGTCGTTCACAGCTCGGCCGTCTCTCCTTCATGGCAGAAAGTAAAAAGTGGCTATTCAAGATATAATTTACATACTGTTATTTATGTTTGATATTTAATATGGATGATGAAAACTCATTGAGCTGGTGAGAGGTTTTGTACGATTTGGCCCATCAAAATACATGAATCCAAAGTTCAAAATGACAATTCGGAAGGCAATAGGAGAAAATTATACTTGAAATTACAATTGGTTCACTAAAATATAAAATTTATCAATTTGTATGAATAATGAAACAATGGAAAAATTATTTACACGATTTAGAAAGTGTAAATTGTTAAAAACAAGTACTTACATGTATGGATTTGTTGGTTATAAAGCAATTTTTCTTTTTTTCTGAGCAGCAAAATTGTATATTAAAAGTGAAAAGTCCAAAGATGATGAGAGATCATTTTCATTAGAAATAAGTGCCAAGGAGGACAGGCGTACAATCCGTATTCAAAGCATTCTGATTGTACCTGCTTTGTAATATTTTCAATTCTTGTGGGAAAAGTGGGAAATAAAATCCATTATAATGATAGGGAGAACAAGTAAAAGCCATTTTTTGTTTACCTCACTCCTTCAGCCTTCAAACCCCTTTCTTCCCAACAGGTTTGGAGCCAGGGCCGCCCAGAGAGGGGGGGGGGAACTGGGGCACTTTGTCCCAGGCCCCCAACTGCCGGAGGGGCCCCAAAAATTTTTAAAAAATTATTTATTAGATTTCCTCCGAAAGAAAATTCTGAAACTTGTACCGTACTTCAAAGTTCAAAATAATCTCCTGAAAAAAGGGCTCCCCCCCAAAAAAAAATAAAAAAAATTATTCGATTAATCAGATTTCTTGGGGCCCCCAACAGAAGTTTGCCCCAGGCCCCGTAAAGTCTCTGGGCGGCCCTGTTTGGAGTGCATTTACTTATTTGTCTTACACTCCCTGGAGAAATGTCTATTGTTTGCTTTGAATAGAGCACACATTTGACCAAATGGTATTAGTATTCGTTCACAAGGATATGTTCACGTTTTTCTCAGTTTGCAGCTATTCCGTGAAAACGAACAAAGTCCGACAAAACAGTTTATAATTCTTCAAATGACTGTATGTAGTGACTGACAGATAGTAGAAACTGATATTGAAAAAAAGGATTGATAATCAAGGGTTTACTATAACTGAATTGAAGATAAATCATGTTTTTTTAACCGAGAAATTTTTCGAACCAAAAGGGTAGTTTGTCAATTAAGATTCTTTCTGCGATTCTTTAGAAAAAATCGAAACATATATATTTTTTATAAGTTGAATTATAGAAACCGCGAAAAATGAGGGATTTCTTTAAAAACCCGTAACATTTAGAAAAGTGTTGCTATGAGAAATAAAAATGGTGGCCCTGGGCGGTTACTCAGTTTGTCCACCCCTAAGCACGGCCCTGGCTCTCTCCTCTAACAAAAGTGTGATAATGGCTAAATCTTTAACTGAAAAATGAAACCGCGCCATGACGTTACAAATCTTTCACAACTAATGAAACACGTTCCCGCCACTTTCTACTCCCGTCTCTTTATAAACACATGCAGCCGGCGCCCGGGCTCGGCTCGTTCCCGTTACGTTCCCTTTACGTGCCTGCATAAATCAACCCTTATAATGCACAAGACATCTGCATACGTTGCTGCTGCACATCCAAATTAGAATACTCGCTGGCCGCTGCGACGATGTAAGTAGGATTCCTGTTCGCACGTGGAACGGAACATTAAGATGCCGGAAAAAACGAAGTTCTTCACTAGAGTCACCATTTTGGAGAAGTGTAGTTGTCGTTGGAAAGATTATACAGTCATAATTAACAAAAGCTTTAATCATAGCAGAATCGTAAAGCCGTTGACATTACACTTCAACTTATAAAAACTCGGCTACAGGCATCGTAGGGTTACATTGATTTTACAGAATGTTCCATCGGAACTCACACGTGCGTCAAGTAAAGTGTATTCGTCCAGTGTCTTACTAGACTGTAGTTCCAAGTTCGAGTTATGGCTGGCATTACCTCAACTGCGTGTGCGAGCATGGGCTGCTGTGATTGGCTGAACAGCCGATGCCACAGTTCTATTTTGAGAAGCAGAGATTTTATTAATTTGATATTCAGGACAGTATGACCAGGCCTGGCAAGCATAGGTTAAAATAGGTCTAAGGAATGCACTGTAGATGAGCAACTTCATATTTAGATTTAAGTAACTGTTCCGAGCAATTAAGGGGAAGAGTTCTTTTAGCAGCTCGGAATTTATCAATTATGTGTTTTATGTGGGGGCGCCAAGTGAGATTCTTGTCAAGGATAATACCAAGAAATTTACAGGATTTGGACCAGGGTAGAGCAGTGTTGTTAATTATAATATTATGGTCATTATATGATTTAGATGTTTTTCTGGAAAACATGACAGCAACACATTTGTCAGTATGGCTAAGATTCCTTATTGACCCGATTTCTCACCAAGGAGATTTCGCGCCAATCCTTATGGCGCGGTTCGTTCCCTGGGCTCGGAAATCCCGCCTTGACGAACTACGTCACAAGGGTTGCTGTAATATTAAGCTATGTGACTGGAGGTGATATGTAACAGCCATGAAGCTACAGAAGGAGGAGCAGCTCAGTGTTAAAAATGTGTCTCCCTTTTTGTCGCCACCACTAGAGGGCGCTCGCGTGCACTAGCGGGCGGCTTAGACACGGACAACCATACGCTTTAATGTGGATTTTTCGTATTTTTCCTAGCGAAACAAGTTGCTTTAGTTTAGTGCGTATTTAATATGAATTTATTTATTCAATTTAACAATTTTTTATTTTCATTCAAAATCTTTATTTCAAGTGTTTTTTTTTGCTACCATTCAATAAAATTCTTAAAGGAAATGAGTAAATAAACTTTTTCAGAATAATTGTGTATTGGTTTCAGAATAAATTAGTTCAGAATTTTGTAATAATTTAATAATTAAGGAAATGAAATTACAGAAAAGAATTGTGAAGAAAGTTTTTTATCATTGCTCATAATCTGTTATGGAAAAAAAATGTGAGAAATAATACTGAATAACCAAAACACACACACACACATAGTAGAAAAGCAACATTTTCTATCAATCACAAATAAATTCTTATCAGGACTAATAAAATAGAAAGTCAAATCAGTATTTAATCAGACAATACTTTAAAATATCTTCCTTTGGAAAAAAATCAGTCAAAGCATCTCAGATTACACTTTTTAAAACCGGAGGTGTAATCGTCAAGTTGGTAAATTACTGTATACAAATTTTTTCAGCGAATTAAAAAGAAAAAAACAAATAACTTTGACAAGGACAAATCAGCTATATTTTTGAATTTTCACAAAGTACGCATTTTATTGCATAAACAGATTTTGTACGCAGATTTTGCATACGCATTTATAGTAACAACATTGCTTATCATACAATGAAAACTTATTTACTTAAGGGGTGTGGTCACTTTTACGTACCTTTAAAAGTATCATTTTTAGACCTATGTTCGATTGTATGTACTACTCATGATTTAATCTTGCTTTATATGAAATTTTTTGTGTAACTGCCTATAATATTGTTTATTATAGATGCAATTTTTCAAGGTAATTAATAAAAATGACATTTTATGCATAAAAAGTGAATTAATTATTTTTTTTAAATCGAGCATTTTCAAGTCAACTACTGTGCGCATTCTGTCAAAATAAATTATTAAGGTACATTAATAATTTTTTACTATATGTGATTACAATACTTCAGGCAACAATATCCAGCAACATTATTCTAAAATATATTAAAACCTTTTAGTACGTGCTATTTTTAATTAGAAATTTCAAAAATGACTGAGTAAAAGCTTAAAAAAAATTCTTTAAAAATTAAAATATATTAAGGTTCAAAAATTTTGGTAGATTTTGTTGTCTAAAGTGTAGTAATCACATATAGTAAGCAATTATTAATGTAACTTAATAATTTATTTTGATAGAATGCGCACAGTAGTTGACTGCAAAATGCTCGATTTTAAAAAAATATTCACTTTTTATGCAAAAAAAATCATTTTATTTTTTTATTAATTACCTTGAAATATTGCATATATAATAAACAGTATTATAGGCAGTTACTCAAAAAATTTCTTGTAAATCAAGCAAAAATCATGAGTAGTACATACAATCCAGCATAGGTCCAAAAATGTTACTTTTAAAGGTACTTAAAAGTGACCACTCCCCTTAAGGGGAGTGGTCACTTTTACGTACTTTAACTAACTTACGTAATTTAACTAACTTAATAGTGATTAAATTCAATATTATGGTTATTTCCAGCAGAACTTAAGATGTGTTAACTTTGCGTTCACTTAAAACACAGCAGCTGTACTTTTCTCTCATTATTATACATCTTATATTAACACAAAACAATAATAATGTTCTTACCTTAGGAGCAGCAAATATACTAGGATTTCGCTGTCCAGTTTCTTTATTTCTTTTTAAGGCTGATCTATAGCTAGTAGAACAACCCGGAGCAAAACACGTGTTTGGCATATTTCTGCACACAGAATAAATTTTAAAATTTATAAAACAACTTTCACCACCACGCCGTATAACTCAATGTAAAATAGTCACTTCGCTTGCATGTCGCGCCCTCTACCGGTGAGCGACAACAATCGGTTCATTTTTCGAAAAATTCCCCATTGAAGCTTACGCTCCTTCTGTAGCTTCATGGTAACAGCCATGAAGCTACAGAAGGAGGCGCAGCTCAGTGTTAAAAATGTGTCTCCCTTTTTGTCGCCGCCACTAGAGGGCGCTCGCGTGCACTAGCGGGCGGCTTAGACACGGACAACCATACGCTTTAATATGGATTTTTCGTATTTTTCCTAGCGAAAACAAGTCGTTTTATTTTAGTGCGTATTTAATATGAATTTATTTATTCAATTTAACAATTGCTTATTTTCATTCAAAATCTTTATTTCAAGTGCTTTTTTTGCTATAATTCATTAAAATTCTTAAAGGAAATGAGTAAATATACTTTTTCAGAATAATTGTGTATTGGTTTCAGAATAAATGAGTTCAGAATTTTGTAATAATTTAATAATTAAGGAAATAAAATTACAGAAAAGAATTGTGAAGAATTTTTTTTATCATTGTTCATAATCTCTTATGGAAAAAAAAATGTGAGAAATAATACTGATTAACCAAAACACACACACACATAGTAGAAAAGCAACATTTTCTATCAATCACAAATAAATTCTTATCAGGACTAATAAAGTAGGAAGTCAATTCTGTATTTAATCAGACAATACTTTAAAATATCTTCCTTTGGAAAAAAAAATCAGTCAAAGCATCTCAGATTACACTTTTTAAAACCGGAGGTATAATCGTCAAGTTGGTAAATTACTGAATACAAATTTTTTCAGCGAATTAAAAAGAAAAAAACAAATAACTTTGACAAGGACAAATCAGCTATATTTTTGAATTTTCACAAAGTACGCATTTTATTGCATAAGCAGATTTTGTACGCAGATTTTGCATAAGCATTTATAGTAACAACATTGCTTATCATACAATGAAAACTTATTTACTTAAGGGGTGGGGTCACTTTTACGTACCTTTAAAAGTATCATTTTTAGACCTATGTTCGATTGTATGTACTACTCATGATTTAAGCTTGATTTATATGAAATTTTTTGAGTAACTGCCTATAATATTTTTTATTATAGATGCAATTTTTCAAGGTAATTAATAAAAATGACTTTTTATGCATAAAAAGTGAATATTTTTTTTAAAATCGAGCATTTTGCAGTCAACTACTGTGCACATTCTGTCAAAATAAATTAAGGTACATTAATAATTTTTTACTATATGTGATTACAATACTTCAGGCAACAATATCCAGCAACATTATTCTAAAATATATTAAAACATTTAAGTACGTGCTATTTTTAATTAGAAATTTCAAAAATGACTGAGTAAAAGCTTATAAAAAATTCTTTAAAAAATTAAAATATATTAAGGTTAAAAAATTTTGGTAGATTTTGTTGTCTAAAGTGCTGTAATCACATATAGTAAGCAATTATTAATGTAACTTAATAATTGATTTTGATAGAATGCGCACAATAGTTGACTGCAAAATGCTCGATTTTAAAAAAATATTCACTTTTTATGCATAGAAAATCATTTTAATTTTTTATTAATTACCTTGAAATATTGCATATATAATAAACAGTATTATAGGCAGTTACTCAAAAAATTTCTTGTAAATCAAGCAAAAATCATGAGTAGTACATACAATCCAGCATAGGTCTAAAAATGATACTTTTACATACTTTAACTAACTTACGTAATTTAACTAACTTAATAGTGATTAAATTCAATATTATGGTTCCAGCATTGTCAGGAATTACCTTCAAGTTGGTAAATTATCGATTACAAATATTTTCAGCAAATTAAAAAGAAAAAACCCAAATAACATTGATAAGGACAAATCAGCTATATTTTCGCATTTTCACAAAGTATGGGTTTCATTGTACTCACAGTAAAAAGATAGGAAAATATTAATTTTTTTTAAAATTATACTCAACAGATTTTGCATAATCATTTATAGTAGCAACATTCTTTATCATACAATGAAAACTTATTTAGTTATCAACTAACTTAATAGTGATAAAATTCAATATTAAGAAAAGTTAACTAGAAATATTTTATTTCTGTGCACAATATAAAAAAAAAATGATGGCTCTGTAGCTTCATGATTAACACAAAACAATAATAATCTTCTTACCTTAGGAGCAGCAAATATACTAGGATTTCTCTGTCCAGTTTCTTTATTTCTTTTTAAGGCTGATCTATAGCCAGTAGAACAACCCGGAGCAAAACACGTGTTTGGCATATTTCTGCACACAGAATAAATTTTAAAATTTATAAAACAACTTTCACCACCACGCCGTATAACTCAAAGTAAAATAGTCACTTCGCTCGCATGTCACGCCCTCTACCG
Organism: Dolomedes plantarius; assembly: GCA_907164885.2. Classification (NCBI taxonomy): domain Eukaryota; kingdom Metazoa; phylum Arthropoda; class Arachnida; order Araneae; family Dolomedidae; genus Dolomedes; species Dolomedes plantarius. The sequence goes on from OU015499.1 coordinate 59,148,009, forward strand.
GTGAGCGACAACAATCGGTTCATTTTTCGAAAAATTCCCCATTGAAGCTTAAGCTCCTTCTGTAGCTTCATGGTAACAGCATTATGGTTATGTAACACGAGCAAGATGAAACAAGGTTTCAGGGATTCACAAGATTTTTCTTTGGAATTTTTTTCTTTGAATTGAAATCTATTATTTAGTAACTCGTATGCCTGTGATACGCAAGCCAAGATAATAATATGATACAACGAAGCAGTACTTTTGTACATTTAAGAAATTATTCTAAATTGTACCTTTAAATATATATTATAAAAAATTTCGGTTATGTATTTTGTATTATCTAATTAAATTGTATTTCACTATTAATTTTATAATTGAACTAAAATGTAATATTATTATTATTACGGGATTAAATTAAAATAAATTGTATATAATTTGCATTTTTTATGAAAAGTGTACATCAACAATAATTTTAAATATGTTTGGCCCGATAACGGTGTTAAATATTTTGACTTACACTAAAAGTTATATTTGTTATGATAAAAACTACAGCTTTAGCGCATCTTTCTGGTGAGAAGGGGCAGTGTTGATATTTTTTCGCTGCAAAAGAGGGAGGAGCTTAATTTTCTCTCCGCGAAAAGAGTTGAAAATGCAAAGGAATGTGTTTTTCTTTTCTTTCCCGCCCCCCTTTTTTTAATAATGCTTTGGACACACTGTGTTTCTACAAGAACTATCGAACCTTTTTTGCTATCCTCACATTCTATTTTCCTTCCTACTTTCGTTTTTACTGATCACTGAAGTTTTATGCATTGCTATATCATCTTCAGTGGAGTGCCCGGCCCTCCACTGAAGATGATATAGCAATGCATAAAATACCAAGTATAAAATACCTGATATAAAATACCAAGTCTCTATATAATGAATATTTTCATTTTTATTTTTAATTAAAGTTTACTTTCTACTGCATATCTTCTGCTTCATCTTATGATTAAGGCAAGTCTGTATTGCTCTATAAATTATGTAATTCCCACTACTCTTCCTGAAGCACCACAAGAAATATCAGATTTGTCTATTCTGATGTTAAATGAGAATTTATATTTTTTCATAGAATTTGAAAATAGCATTCAACATTTTTTTTATATAAAAAGGATTCATTTTGATAAAATAATAAAAACGAATTAATGAAAAAGTATAGACTATTTTATTATTTATTACAGCTTAATTTATATTACATACACATATCGGAAAAGAAACATCTTTCACTTTTAAAAACATTAAACATGCCATTAATAATTTCCCTTCGGTTTCATGATCGAGATTTAAAAATCGACAACAGTGGTATCGACAACTGATTTCATAATAAATTATGCTGTTGGTTATGTTGTTATGAAACTCAGCAGATTTTCTAATTGTGACCTATGCATACAAAACTTAACCTCTATACACAATAATACTGGTCAAAATAATTAATTTTTTTTTTCGAAAGTAAAGGTTCCTTATTATACCCTTCAGATTTGCTTTTAAAAGTCATTAATATTCTAGAAATTGTGATAAGTAAAAAGTGAAATTTTGATAACTAAATAATATGTTAATTTTTCAACTGGTAAAAAAAAAATTATACTGGTCCTCCTATGCAAGTAATAGGTTGCAATGAACAAAATTAATATCTCCTGTTCTAATTAAGATAGCAACATGATTTAAACGTCATTTTAAGCGGGAGGAGAAAAAAAAAGGAAATTTATTTTAAGCAATTGTGTTGTTTCTGATGCTCCTTGACCAGTAGTATCTATCACTTCAATTCCAATTAAGGCTATTGGGCAGAGTGGTATGGCTCTGGTTTTTAATAGCACCACGTAGGTCAGAGTCCGACTTGCCTAAAGGGCTGGTCCCGTAATTTATAATCGGGGCAAGTGACGAGACCAATGAACATGACCCAGCACCTCCAGAGATAATGTTTAAAGCAATAATTTGTTTTAAAAAAATCTGAAGTTTTTTAAGTCCCTTTAATATGTAGACGCTCGTTAATTCGAACTCGGTTAATTCGAACTAATCCAAAGGCACCCAAAAACTTGTATTGGAGTTAATATTAAAAATATCTCATTAATTAGAACTAAATTTTTGTCAATTCGGTTAATTCGAACTAAAAATTTGACAAAAAAATTCTCTTTTTCCTCAATTAACGGAGAAAATACACGCTGCATTTATTATTTTGTTTGTCAAAATCACCTGTATTTTTTTTTCTATGTAAAGAGGCACATGCCCGCATTCCTAGACTATTGCATTTCCGCTAAAAAGTTAGTGGCTATTGTACTTATCAGCGCTTAACGGGCAAAGCGATTTTCCGATATTTGTATCGATTTTCTTAGAATTTCAGGAAAACCTATCTTTACTACAGATTGTAGGGAGCTGCGTCAGTTATGCCTGCAGTGCAGACAAGTTAATGTGATCTAGTTTTTCTTCCTCAGTGTGTGATGTGAAAGTGTAAAAATTCAGGATGTCTACGCGTGGAAAGTACAAAACCCTAATTTTGGAGACAGAGGTAGAAATTTTAAAGAGAGTAGAGAATGGCGAATGTAAAACAAAGTTAGCAGCTGAATATGGAATTTAAAAAAAATATCTTGTAAACTTATTTGAAAAAAAAGGAGTCAATTTTAGATTCATGGGAAAATTCAAAATTTGCTTGAGGAAGGAAACGCATGAGAAATGCATCCCAAGAATATCTAGAAAAAGCTCTACTGCTATGGTTCCAGGATGTTAGATCTCGAAATTTTCTGATAAATGGACCCCTAATGCTGACGAAGGCTGATGAATTGGCAAGTCGAATGGATATTGAACATTTTAAATGCAGTGATGGATGGCTTTCTAGATTTAAGTCAAGGCACAATATTTCTTATCAAACTGTATGTGGCCAAACAATGTAAACGAAGACGTATGCACCAATTTCGGTAGGAAACTGCCAGGGCTTTTCTCTACTTACCTGCCAAAAGATATTTTTAATGCGGCCATAATGAACAAAGCCATAATGGACTCTTGCTTTAAATGCTTTCAGAGTTTATTAAAACTCTGAAAGCATTTATTCAGATGGAACCTTCCTCTGAAAATGAATTGAAATATTTACTGCAAATCGAGAAGTTAGCTGAACAAAGTAGGCATCATAAACAAAACCAAACATCCACTTTACAGTTTTTCCCCGAAGTGCAATTCGTATTTTTAATTAAAGTTTACTTTCTACTGCATATCTTCTGCTTCATCTTATGATTAAGTCAAGTCTGTATTGCTTTTTTATATGTTAATTTTAGATAACATACACTGCTGGCCACCCAAATTGCAACACCAAGAAAGACAAGAGATATCACAACAAAATTTATTTTGTAGATAACATGTTGACCAAGTATCAAATGATTAAATTTATAGACTTCTGTGAAGTGTGGTTCCTGCCAAAATCAGTAGCCAGAGTAGCCGCCATTGTTGGAGATCACCGCTGCCACACGCCTCGGCATTGATTCAAAGAGACTTTGGATGAGTTCTTGGGGTACCGCAGACCAAGCAGCTTCCACACGTTGCCAAAGTTGATCTGCTGTGGCAGCTGGGGATGGAATCTGGGTCAATCGTAGAGCAACCATGGACCACATGTTTTCTATCGGCGAAAGATCCGGAGAGCGAGGCGGCCAGGGAAGCAATTCAATCTGGCGATTGACGAAGAACCGTTGGACAATGCGTGCCACGTGTGGTCGCGCATTATCCTGTTGAAATATGGCTGTGGGCAAGCCCTGAAGGTAAGGAAGGACAACTGGCTCCAACACCTCGGAGATGTAGCGCTGGCTGTTTAAAGTACCGGCAATGCATACTAGAGGTGTGCGAGAGTGATATCCAATACCGCCCCATACCATAATACCCGGTGCAGGACCAGTGTGACGGTGCATAACGCAGCTATTCAGCATCCTCTCTTCACGGTGTCTCCAGACTCGAATGCAACCATCGTGGTGTTGCAGACAGAAGCGTGACTCGTCAGTAAAGACAATTTCATTCCATTCTCCCGTCCACATACTTCTGTCATCGCACCATTGGCGGCGGAGACATCTGTGGTTCTGCGTCAAGGGTAGACAAAGCAATGGACGTCTTGCGGACAGGCCACTCTGCTGTAAACGGCGTCGAATGGTACGCGCAGGCACTGGATGATGCGTTACAGACTGCATGTGCTTTGCTATGGTTCGTGATGTGACTGGGCGATCCGTCACTGCCATGCGCACAATTTGCCTGTCATCACGTGAAGTGGTGCGCTAAGGTGGATGCGATCGAACACGCCGGTCCGTCGTACCCTCCTGCATCCAACGATCACATATCCGCATTACAGTTGTTTGGTTTCGTCCAACACGACTACCGATTTCCCTGAAAGATAATCCACAATCTCGGTAGGCCACTATCCTTCCTCTGTCGAACTCGGATACTTGATCAAAAGATGATCGCTGTTTTCGACGAGGCATAATTGATCGCTTTTTTAAAAAAACCACAAGAAAAACACAATTGCCGAACTTGAAATAGTCGAAATCTCCAAGCCTTAAATAGCGCTTTGAAGTGGCGCCACAGGCGCGCGTGATGTGCGTCTGCACTGAAATTCTAATCATTTGCATATCTCACCACCGCTAATGCATGTTGTAAATTTCATGTTAATTGCATGTTTCCTTCAGGGTGTTGCATTTACAGTGGCCAGCAGTGTAGTATAATATATTTTCTGGGGTTATACATACTAGGAGATTTTTCTTCTTCAGTGATACACTTTTAAAGTTATATATTTTCTCTTAACATCGGATAATTCGAACTTTTTTTTGAAAACCTTTGAGTTCGAATTAACGAGCGTCCACAGTATATATATATATATATATATATATATATATATATATATATATATATATATATATCACTTTTAATCATAAGGGACAGTAGAAATCCAGTGTGAATATCGAAGGCTATATTTCCCCTCTCTCTCTCTCTCTCTCTCAAAAAAAAAAAAAAAAAAAAAAAAAAAAAAAAAAAAAAATGGGGAGGGGGGGAGCTTGGGTCATGATCTTGTTCTGGATCTTGGTCTCGTTAGCGTAATGATCTTCCACGCAGTGAGCTTCTGTTTCAGGTAAGGCTTGGACGTTATCGTGTTGTCTCCTCATCGACAGCAATACTGGTTCACCTAAATGATGCTCAGATATTAAAGGAGCCAGCAAGACTTCGCGGTGAGTAACAAAAGGCGAATGCCTCACGACAAGAAAAATAAAAAATAAACATTATACATATCTAAAGACAAAGTTTTGCCACTTCATATATTTTCACAGTCATACAAAAAAATTCGGGGAGTAGGGGCTTACACCAGTTATAAATATACAGTGGAATCTCGATCTATCGTTTTTCAAGGGACCGACTGAAATGAACGATAAATGCGAGAAAACGATGGATGCGGGGGCATAACAAAGCAATATGATCGTTCGGATTGGATGAAATAAACGACACATACGGGAAAACGATGATTCGGAAAACGACCGATCGAGATTCCACTGTATCTATAAAAATGTTACGATATCCCCACTTCTCAATCATAGCATCAACAAAATGGAGAAATTCAGAATTTACAACGTAAGACACAGTTTTTTTTTTTTTGTAAGTTGCATTAGTAAGTTAAAGAAGTACAATATCAAAAATCATTTATTTTTTTTCTCATCTGTTCCTTTTCACTATGAATATTAAATTGGCAAAAGAAATTCTTAAACAATTAAAGAAAGCTGTTTACTCATACTTTGAAGCTACGTGATGAGTAACTTTGGAATTACCTTTAAAACGCATTTCATCTCTCCCGAGTCTCTTCTACACGAAGATTTCAGGAAATGTAATCTATCCACAAGATCATCGCCATTTTTGCCCATTCCCAGACTCTACATCGGATAAAGGGATTAGCAAAAGTATCGATTTCAAGAAACATCTCTAAAACAGACATTCAAATGTTTTTTTACGCGCAACTCAGCGCTCCGTCATGAGAACACCTGCAGACGCGCATGAATACATGAAGACCAACAGCATCGCCGAGCATGATCCACAAATTTCAAACTGCTCCACGAGTAAAAAATTCTAGAATTAACGAAGATGAAGGGTCAACATACGATTATATTCAACATCAAATATGTGAAATCACCTCTCACAAGCTGTTGTGGAAGGATCTACAATCCTAAATCCTCGGTGCCGGGCAAATCTCCTTTCTTACCATCTTGCGAGCGGACTACTTCAAAAAGGGTGAATTGCCGGGGGAGGATTTTATTTCTAAGTGAGGGGTTGGAGCTGGACCGGACAGAGAGACCCTGCGCCCTTGGTGTGAGCAGCATGCCTCAGATATATCCGAGATGAAAGGAAGAGATCTCGTTGCGATATGCCTTGCCTCGACTACAACTTTGCCCTCGCCCATTCCCCAATAATCCTTCTTGTCTGCAGACGGTAAATTTAATGATTCCCTTTTCTTTATTTGTTAAAAAGATCATTCAATTATGATTTAGTTTTTTTTTGTTATTTTTTTAATTCTTTTCGCCAGCCACTTTATCGATGAGTCATTTATTTAAGTTTTTATATAATGAGATTTGTAACAAGAAATAATGAGAGGTTATTGTTTCCTCGGTTAACGAAATTGGCCTAAATGGCAAAAGGATTTGTAATTGTGAATAATATAATACATTAATAAACCATGTTAGTTTATTGTAAAATCTAGTCATGTCATTCAGTTGCCTCGTAGTTTTTCTTCGTTCCCTTTTAGGTAAATTTTATTTCAGCTTTCTTTTTCAGTGAACTATTATCAAGTTAATTAAAATATTTTTCGTGATTCAACCCTCTACAGTAGGGGCATCAGCAGGTGAACCAGATATTTTATTTTTAGGAGTTATTGCTTATCACCACCCGCGTCTTTAAAATGTACTAACCACAACGTAAGTGAATTAATATATTTCATGTAACGGATTTTTTTATCACCTCTAAAAGTGTATGCAAGCTTTAGCAATCTTAACAAATAATTTTAACTTAATTCTACCCGGTTTTAAGATATAAAACATAACAATAAGTACGTTATTAAGGTACCAGGGGGTCTTCCTAATACCGCGGAGTGTTTTATTTTGAATTGTCTGCAATCGCTGGATATGGGTGTCAGCCGCTGAGCACCAAACAGGAACGGCGTACAACAGGATGGGACGCAGTACGGTTTTATACAAAAGTAGTTTGTTATCTAAACCCATTTGATTCTGGTACAGGAGGTGGGCGATACCCTTACGGGCTTTAAAAAATTTTCTAATATCATGTTCAATATTTTTCTTCCACGTCAGTCGACTATCGAGGTAAATACCTAGGTATTTGGCCTCTCTCTCAAAGTGAACCAGGTGATCGCATACTGTGACCGGAGGAGGTGGAATTCTATTGCAACTGAAAAAATAGCTTTAGTTTTTGAAGGACTTTACTTGAGCCTCCACCGTTCGAACCAACGTTAAAGAATTCCAATATGTCTCTGTAGGAACTTGTGCATGTATTTAACATTATGATGCTTAGCTAGTATTGCCGTGTCATCCTTAAACATGGCTAGTGTAGTGAATGGTGAGTGAGGAATGTCATTAATAAAAATATTAAAAAGGATAGGTGCTTACTTAGACCCCTGAGGAACTCCTGCATTGATTTCGCGTAGACTAGAATATGATAGTGCATGGCGGACTTTAAAGGATCTGCCGAGGAGGTAGGAGTGTATTAAGTGGATAATTGAGGCTGGCATTTTAAGCTTAATAAGTTTGTAAATGAGAGCACTGTGCCAGACTCAGTCAAAAGCCTTCTCCAGATCGAGTAATATTATTCCAGAATGCATCCGATTCTGGAAACCATCATGGAGGAATTACGTGACTCGAAGCTACTGGTGTGTTGTTAAGTGGAGGGCTCGGAAGCCGAACTGCGCATTAATAATAACATTATATTCGCCCAGGAACTTTTTGATTCTGTGACACAGTATGTGCTCCACTAGCTTGCTAAGAGAGGAGAGCAGGCTCATTTGTCTATAGTTTTTGGCAGAGACAGATACTCACCAGGTTTTTTAATAGGGATGACAACAGAGATTATCCAAACAACGGGAAAGTATTTATGTCCAAAGATTTTATTAGTTAATTTAGAGAGGTAGTAAATATAATTTAGAGGTAAGTTTTTGATAGCTAAGTAAGATATATTGTCAAGGTCGGGAGCTTTTTTATTGGGGAGCGAGGTAACAGCATTCTGAATTTCTTCTGGGGTGGTAGGTTCAGTAGGATCATTATTGAAGATAGAGAGTCTATTACTGAAAAATTTTCGAAGAATATCGTTAACTTCAATAATTGTATCGGGACAGAAAACGTCGGGGTGGGGAGAGAACGGATTTTTGTAATTGTCTGCCAAGGCCTCAATTTTGTCGGAGTCACTCGTGAGAAAGAATGATGGTGTGTTAAGGGGAGGGAGGGGGGTAAAAGGTTTTTTGACGCGTTTAAGATATGTCCAGAGGCTATTGTTAGTTGGTGCGAGTGACTCGATAAAATCAGTCCATTTTTTATTTTTGTGTTTTCTAATTTCAAGTTTTATTTTAGCATTTAGTCTATAGAACTCGCTACGTACAGACGGATCGCCTGTACGCTGCCAATTTTCCTAACATTATTCCTATTTTTAATTAAGTGCTTGACATGAAGGGCGAGCTTATTGTAATTATTAGGTGGGGTGTGAGTCTTGGCAGAACTGACGGCACTATTGATGCTATCAGTGACTGAGGTAACAGCATTATCAATGTCAATTTTACTATTATTGTGCTCAAAGGGTGGGGGAGAATTAAATATATTACTAGTGAAATTATTCCAATTAATAAAATGAGGGGAGAGAATGGAAGGCAGGGGGATACTGGTTTGCAAATTTAGAATAATGGGGTTATGGTCGGATGATAAGTCGTCAACAGAATTAAAATCCTAGGGAAAGGTAATATTATTTAAGAGGGCGAAATCAATAACTGATTGGGAGCCAGAAAGGCCAAAACGGGTAGCAGAAGAAGGAAAAGCAATATCAATAGCGTTATCAATACAAAAATCATTAATCTCCCTGCCGTAGCGACAGGTATAATTATAATTATTGGAGCAGCAGTTCCATCGAGGATGGTGAGCTTTAAAATCCCCAGCCAGGATAACCTTATCGCCAAGGGAAAATAAATTTTGGAGGTCTAGACCAACAGAATGAGTGAACGCTGCTCTAAGGTAAATACTGGGTATGTAAATTGGATTAGAGGAGGTTGGGTAGATTTTAATTATAGTATTTTCTAAAATGTTGAGATTGAGGCTGGGGATATGATCATATTTAATATTCCTTTTAACAAAAGATAGCTGTACCTCCATAACAGGAGTTTCTGTTATTGCTGTGAAAACGAAGTGTGTGGATTAAATTGTAGTTTTGAATTTTAAGATACCGTATATTAAAAGTTTTAACTTCCTGTAGAAAAATCAAATCTACAGGATTATCAATAACAAAGCCTCTAAGTTCGTCGATTTTACTATGGAGCCCATTGGCATTCCAACTCAGTATCCGGACTGCAGACCGAGAAATTAAAGTGAAGAGGGCAAACCAGCAGACCCAGCCACGGCTGGGAAATTGAGTTTTCCGAGAATGAGGCCTAGCAAAGCTTTTGCTTCAGAAGATTTTAACTTGGTGAAGAGTTGATCAATGTTAGTGAGGACTTGTTCTATTTCTTTGAGTTTAGAGAGATACCTGTCCAGCTCTTCAAAGGAGTTGGGAGCTGGTGTTTGGTTGGGAAGTATTGTGGTATTGTTAGACCCGGCCGCAATTACGGAAGGGGGAGGGGATCAGTTACTTTCTTTTTGTTGAGCCTTGAAAAGGCCTGCATAAGATTTTTTGGGAGCATTTTCTTTTGCCGCGAACGTGTTCCCTCCGTAGGTTTGAGCAATGATTCTATTATTATCCATTTCAGTTTTGCATGCTTTTCTAACAGTTTTGATTTACTGGCGTCGTTTTTTTTATGGAAATAGGGTGGTTAATGCTGTTGGATAAAACACTCGCGAATCAAAGTAAGGCAAAAATACTCTTACCTTATTCCATGTAGCACGTCAGCGCTATCATCACAGCAGAGCAACGGAGTTGTAGAGAATCATGATTTGGATGATAAAGAGCTGAGGCTAAGTAATTTAAGTTTAAGTTTTAGTAAGCATCTTTTACATTAATATCTTAAGCACGACACAATACAACACGCGACATTGAACAACAGTGGAATTACATGAATTCTGAACAAGTGGTGCCATCTGGTGTGGCATGTGACAGTTTCTCGTTCTTTAAGGAAAACACAAATATATCTAACACCCCTACTTGTTTTCTGAAAAAGAAACAGTCTCTAAATGTAGATTAGTTCGGTGACGTTCAAAATCAGGACGTGGCAATGGCTTGGTCAGAATATCAGCTGTCATATCTTTGCTTTGGCAATATTCTAAATCAATAGTACCAGCTTACTTAAGTTGTCTTAAATGATGAAATTTTACATCAATGTGCTTTGTTCTTGAATGATGTTTATCAGATTGTGAAAGCTTGATGCACGACTGGTTATCTTCAAAAATTGTTACTGGTAAAGCTTGAGGTAAGTCCAGATCTTTGGTTAGATTGATCAGCCATATAACTTCTTGCGCAGCATTAGCCGCTGAAATATATTCAGCTTCTGTGGACGAGAGTGCTACACAGTTCTGACGTTTCGAGAGCCATTGTATCAGACTTTCACCGAGTTTAAATAAATTCCCACTGGTTGACTTTCTGTCTAACTTGTCGTTAGCCCAATCCGCATCACAAAAAACAGTTAAGATTGGTCCTTTATCCTTGCTAATAACTAGTTTTAAATCTTTAGTTGTTTTGAGATATCTTATTATCCATTTCACAGCATCCCAATCTCTATCTCTTGGTTTTTCATTCCTTCTACTCAAAATGTTGACGGCTGCTGCAATATCGGGTCTTGATACTGTGGCAACGTATAACAAACCCCCTACTGCTTGCCTATACTTGGTATTGTTTGGCTGCTGATCTTCATCTCCTTCTTGTCTAAGATAATTCGGGTCCATTGGAGTATTGGTTCGTTTGGCATCTTTGAGGTTAAATTTTTCGATAATTTGTTCTATCTTATTTTTCTGACTTACAGCAAAATTTCCTTCTTTGGACCTTTCGATATTTATTCCTAAATAATAAGTTGCTTCACCAAGATCCTTCAATTCGTACTCTTTTTCCAGCTTGTTAACAATTTATCTGATATCTCCTATTTTTCCTGCGATGAGTAAGTCATCTACATAGACAATTATGTACATAGTATTTCCATCTCTTGCCATTTTAAATAAGCATGGATCTGTTTTACTTTGTTCGAAACCACATTTCGATAATGATTCCCCAATTCTAATATGCCAGGCTCTTGCGGCCTGTTTTAACCCGTACATTGCTTTATTTAATTTGTAGACTTTCTGTTCTTTACCCGGTTCAATGTAACCTTCTGTTTGTGACATGTAAACGTGTTCTTCTAAATTCCCGTGCAGGAAAGCAGTTTTTATATCGATATGCTTTACGTTTAGATTTTTTTATGCAGCATTAGCTAAGAATGCCCGTATTGTCGTGTATGTGACCACGGGAGCAAAGGTTTCGTCGTAATCTGATCCGAATTTCTGTGAAAAACCTTTTGCGACTAATCTTGCTTTATATCGTTCGATATGTCCTTCGGAGTTATATTTAGCTTTTAATGTCCATCTGCATCCAATAACTTTTTTTCCTGGAGGTGGTGTCACTAATTCCCAAGTTTGGTTCTTACGAAGGGACTTCATCTCTTCTTTTTTGCATCTATCCATTTTTGTTTTTCATATGGATTTTCCATTTCCTCGACGTCGTTCCAGCATTTTGGTTCGTTAATTCTTCCCGGATTTGCATAAAAGGCAAATCTCTCAGTAGGTATTCCTTTTGTTTCTCTCTCTGATCTTCTTGGTTGATTGGTTTGTATTTGCGAATTACTTTTGTTTTCGATTTCATTTTTATTGTGCTCTTCTTCTTCATGTTTTAATTCTAACTCAACTAGCTGTTTTGTTTCTTCTTCCTGGTTCCAAGGTATTTTTCCTTCTTTACAAGCATATGGAAGAGAATTTTCAATGAACTTCACTGTTCTGCTTATCACCACATTAATATCACCTGTATAAATTCTATAACCCTTACTTCTGTTATCATAGCCCAAGAAAATACCTTCAACGGCTTTATCGTCGAGTTTTGAGCGTTTCTGTTTTTGTATATAAGCGTAAGCTCTACATCCAAAAACTTTAATATGGGATAAATCTGGTTTGCAATTCGTCCAGATTTCGTAAGGTGTTTTCTTATTTCATTTGGTTGGGAGCCGGTTCTGCAAGTAAGTTGCTGTGCAGATGGCTTCACCCCAAAATTTATGTGGTAACCCAGCTTCTAGGATCATGCACCTAGTCATTTCAGTTAAAGTTCTATTTTTTCGTTCTGCCACCCCATTTTGAGAAGGACAGTAAGGCACAGTCAATTGATGGTGTATTCCCTGTTCGGTTAAGTAATTTTCCATCTCATTGCTAACATATTCGCCCCGTTGTCAGTTCTAAGGGTTTGTATTTTTCTTCCAAATTTGTTCTTCGTCATTGCAATGTATTCCTTCAATTTTGAGAACACTTCGTTTTTCTCAGAGATCAAGTAAATTATAGTGAACCTGCTATAATCATCAATGAGAGTAATAAAATAGGATTTCCCGCCAATCGAATTTTGAAATGGACCGCAAACATCAGAATGTACGAGTTCTAGAGGTTTATGCGCTCTGTACGTAGTTGTTTTGGGGTATGGTTGATCAGTTAGTTTTGCTTTTATGCAATTTTCACACACGGTTTCATGCTTGCAGTTATCTATTTTTATACCGTTTGCCAAATTTTCGGAAATTAACTGTGTAATTGAACTGTAATTTTTATGTCCTAGGCGTTTGTGCCAAATAATACAGTTTTTATTTTTGCAGTGATGTGCAAAAGCAGAGGTTTCGGTTTCGGTTTCTGGTTCTTCTAAAATGACCTCGTACAGAGAATCATTTATTTTCCCTTCTAAGTAAGTTCTTCCCCCTTGCTGTATTTTGCATTTATTTTTCTCAAAAATTACACTGCATCCGTTTTCCGTAGCTTCTCTAACAGAAATCAAATTTGTTTTTATTTCTGGTACATATAAAACATCGCGCAATCGTACATCATTAATATTTCCATTAGAAGTCAAAGTTCGAAAAAATACATCTCCTACTCTCTGAGATTTTAAAGTGTTTCCATTTGCAACGATCACCGAATTTTGGTTCTGAGGTTTTAACTCTACGAAATATTCCTTATCGTGAAATATGTGGCAGCTACTTCCTGAGTCAATGATGAGCTTCTGCTTTATTTTCTTTTTATTCGTAATTAACCCTTTCACCGGCTCAATTCGAAACTCTAATTCACCTATCCTGGCTTCTGAAACTTGTACAGTTCTACCCTTCAAGCGGCCCGATTCCCTGGGAAAAAGTTTGTTTTCACTGCAAAAATACTTCTTTCCCCCTTTTCGGAAGTATCTTTTGCCTGTCACCGCAACCCTCTACAGTAATAAAATTTAGCACCCCGCTAGTGTCTCCCCCAAATTTGTTCCCCAACAAGAAAGCGGAATTTTTCTAGGAAACCGAACGTGTGTGTGTGTGTGTGGCTTATTCCACCCGCTCTAGCCGTACGCTAGACCAGAGGAAAAGGGGGAACAGCTTTGAGGGTCGTGTATAAGAGATTTCCGTTCCTCTGAAACACTCCTCCGTAGCGGTTGATGATAACGTTAAAATGCTATGAAAATTTGGCAAAAATATTATATTCAATTTCTTCCAAACTTCAGATATTTTCAAAACAAAGAATTCGAAAATATAAATTAAATATTAAATATTTCAGATTTTAAACCATCTCTTATAGTTTTAAGTTAATAAAAATTCTAGAGAATTCCATTAATATTTCATCTCACTAGCATAATATTTTTCACACGTTTTCCCATATAATTTTATTTCTTCATTGATTTCAGGAACCAAAAATTTAAACTTCTATAATTACCATTTTGTTACACAGAAGATACATTTTAACAGCCGTAAAATATTTACACATTCTGAAACACTGCAAGTGGTTAAAAATGTTATAAGTGTAAATTTTGTATAATTAAAACATAATAATACACAAATTATTTAAATGTGTCATGTTACAATCACATTGTTTTATCCTATGAATTTTATATTTCATTGTTAAACGAATTACACTCACACAAAACGATAAAAGAATATTGCAGTTCACACACAGAATTACTTATTGTTTCGTATATGCAATGAAATTTCGGAAAAAAGAATTATTTAACAAACCAAAATTAGATAATATTAAATTTTAGAATTAAGGTTATAACATAATATTCCATTTTTGGCATGATCTCAAGGTTAGTATAAAAAGTGACACACAGTACCAAAATGACTGCTCAAAGGTATGCTTGAATATATATGGTTTATTTACACTACTATATATTTTATATACAATAACACTTCAAAATTCATTAAACTTTCTTCAAATTATTTAATCTTATTCTAAATTTCTTTCAAGTTAATCATTCAATGCAATTTTTCTAGATATTCACAAATGTTAACCGCAATAATTATCACAATTAATTTCAACAATAAATATTTGCTAATAGATACACACATCATTGATAAATCAGTTCCATCAGTAATAAAATTCCTCATCATAACTTTGTTACTACCAATTACATTCATCAATAATTTTTACTAATAGTTATACACCTCAATAATAATGTTTTGTCAGTAATTAAATTCCTCACAATAACTTGTTACTACCAATTAAAATCACCAGTAACATTTACTTATAGTTACACACATCATATTCAAAATCACCAATCATCAACATATCAAATTCATCAGTAATTAAATTTCTCAACATAACTTTGTAATTATGTTTTAATTGTTTTCCAATCTTTCTCTCAAAATCTTAAAATTTTAGGAATGCCGAATTAGAGTTCCTAATGACACTTCCCTATCATTAATATAAAATACTCTGAAACAACCTTGGCTGACATCGATGACACCACATGTATACGCATGAGTTTCAGTCCTCGGACTCCATTAACACTCACAGGTATAAGGATAATAATCCGTTTGCGTCATAATTGGGCAGTCCACGTAGAATATCAGTAAACACAGTCTGGAAGTTACCACTCAGTTCCGATCTTTGTGCAAGTGTGCAGAGTCTCACGGCTGGCATGGGGTTGATCGTGTGTCGTCAAGGAAACAGGCTCAAACTCTTAGCGTCAGTTCCAGATCATTGGGCAAGGGTGCAGAATCTCTCAGCTGGCATGGGGTTGATCCTTGTGGCTGAGGGAATAGGCTCAAATCCGTGTAATCTGGTAATCAACTATTTTATCATGCAAGGGTCAACAGCAACATGGTTTCACCCTTGCTTTTAGTTTCGACTCATTTATTCTATATGTTTCACGACAGTATATTTGTTCTTTATATTACAAATAAATAATTATATCGCTAAAATTGTTAGTTCTTTCTGATGTTACAATTATAGATGCAATGATCTTGTTATAACCTTAATACATAATACCATATTTCAAGTGCTACAATTTTTTACAACAGAAGATCGATAATAGATCGCTATATCATACACAATGCTTATTTCTTATTATGTGAAAATGTGATGTAAACAAAGACGTATAGTTATTTTAAATATAGAAATATATGTTAAACATTCTATTCTTTTGTATGGGTATTTTTCAAACAGGAAGCGGGGGCACAAGCTTCATCACAAATTTTGCATGAATGGATAGAGATATTTTCTTATTCAGAAGAATGTTTTCTTCCATTATTCTCGCTATAATTTCAAACGGAAGTTCAGATTATTAAGATTCCCTCCATTTTTTGTTTTGTAAAGAAGGAATGAATTCCAATCTAAAGGTGCCTGACAATTTTTTTTATAATATTTTTTCTGTTATCATCGTTTTTCTTATATCCCATAATTTTCTGTTTATCGTTTTTCTTATTTTGCCATAATTTTAAATAGATCCATCCATTCTGTCCACACCACCCATTGTATGGTTGCAATCCAGAACTGGTACGGGTTTTTTTATAAGTTTTCCCATGTTTTGTTATATTTTGCATTTCTGTGGAATGGATCGTGCTTAAAATGGCGACAGATCTTTTATCATGCCACTCATTATCAAAGTTTTCCCCCGTTGATAAGCAATCAGCTCACCCTTTTTCATTTTCTTATTTTTGATTGATTTGCAGTGCAATAGCGAATTAATAACAATTTTGGAACAACATCCAAATTAATTTTTATAATATTTATATTGCAGCCGAAAAATTTTTGTTGATGAATGAATATTCATGCTTAACTTATGACTTGCCAATTTTCATGGTTTCATGCAGAAAACCAAATTTTTTGAAATATCAGAATTAAAAATTTAGTATTTTTCTCGCAACACCATATTGGATTTGAGTTCAATTGAATGCACTATTTAGACGCTATTGCACATACGTACATACACAAGTTTATAGTTAAATACACAATTTTACAAATCAGTTTTGTTTTAATCATATTCTTTTTGTGTCTATGAAAATACATCGTTTTTTTTAACTGCAATTTTAAGATTGTATCGGTCATATCAATGTCCTAGTTAAATGCTGTAATAAGAAATTCCGATAATTGGTGTTTAGAGAGCTAGGTCAATTTTTGGTACTCGAGACTAATTTGACCGGGACTTACTGCTTAATATCGATACAGATGAATACAAAAATTCATATAGAAAAGGGACTCGAACTGCGAACTCCAGCACCGTAAGGTTCACCCGGAAAATTATGCTTTCATTAATTTTGCTTCCGACCATATCAAAAATCAATGAAATTTAAGGAAACAGCTACGGGGTCCGAAAATCCTCTCGCTGGGAAGTCGGCTACGCAAGAGAGGGGTACGAAATCAGGAGAAACTTCCTATCTCATGAGGATGATCAAAATTTGGAGATAACCTCGAATGTGACGCTCTAAACGCCTTACACCTGATAATTTGGGTAGGTAGTTCAAGTGAGTTAAAAAAAAGAAAAGAACACCTAAGAATTTCTCACCAATCCCTCCAACCCATTAATTTACAGATTTAAAACAAGATGTTAGAAGACCAGACGATGAAGAACTAAACATATTTTGTTACACGAAGGTTAATTAGATAGACTGGAACCTAATTTTAAAGCCGATTACGAAAGGCGGGAATCATCCATGCCAGAAGTAGGATCGGGACCGAAAGACAGAGCCCTACCATTCAGCCATTTTCCCAGTATGAAGCACTGTAAACATCAAATAACTTTTCAAACTGTATGGAAAGTTAATAAAATATAATTGAAAAGTTTGAAATGTAGCCACTTGATAAAATAAAATAAAATATGTTTAGACATTATTTTAGTTATTTAAAATCGTTATTTTAGTTATAAAAATTATTAAAAGACGATTAATTAAATTTAATATACATAATTTAAACTATACAGTACATGAATTAAATCCTGATTTAAATTAGGATTTAAATCACTTGATTTTTTAAAAAAATCATTGATTTAAATCAAAATTACTATGTAATAGTTTTACATTAGTTCATTCAAATGTAATTTTTATTAGCTATAATGGCTTTATCTAGATTGTAAAGTAAAAGATAAAGTAGGAGGGAACTTCTATCATTGCAATATCATATTTTATCTATCACTGTGATTAGTAAGAGTTTTGTTGACATAGGATAAAAAAATCATGGTTTCATGTATTTAATATATAATTTATCATATGTAAATACTAATAGTGCAATGAAAACTTTATCATTAATCGTAATAATAATTTAATCATAATTTAAATTATTGCCTTTGAAATTTTTAACTTGTTAATGTTTAAAAACATAAAAATTCGCGAATCTCCCAGATTATGATCCTAGGGAAATTCATAAGCGCCCTGTTCCTGTGGCCTTACAACAGCCAGCTAGATATTCCACACCCTCCATTCTTGACCTTCCTTCTTGGAAACTGATGCAATTACCGAACATCTGACTTTTCGGGAAAGTCGATCTGCAACCCCCCCCCCCCCCCGCCCCTCCAACTTACCAACGTCGCTCTATTCAGACCCCCATCCCGTGAATGCGTCAGAATCGGAGATGTACATGTAGGGGTCTTCATTCCCCAATTTCGGACAATTCGAGGTTGTAAATCAAGCACCTTTTATCGTTCCGAAAACGGGGGAAAAACTCCTTTCAGTGCTGGAAAAATAACCTGAGCCTGTTCAGGGGTACGTCACTGCCCGAATGAGACGGCTAAGGTCGGACGTAATATTTCGTCACTGCCCGGATGAGACAGTCAGGGCTCGACGTAATATTTCGTCACTGCCGTTGAAAGGGTTAAGGAGTAGGAATGTGCGTATTCAGCTATACCGCTAATAGCTTTCGTTTTAGTCTCAAAACAAATCGACGCTTTATGCTGTTTCATTTTAGTCGTATTTTTGTTTTGAAATGTGGGCGGATTACGATTTTTATTTTTCAAGTGATAACATTCTGATCTCATGTGATTCTTCTTATGACAAAAGGAACAAAATTTATTTTCGCGATTTGGTGCTGTACTTTTGGTTTTGGTTTTAAACGCTCTATTTGAGATATCGTTTTGACCTGTTTCAATTCTACGGTTATATTCATCGATAATTTTTCCTCTGATAAAATCTACACTCAGTTCGTTTTCTGGTCTTGCTTCTAGAGCAGTTATTCAACTATCATAGCTGTGAGGGAGTGAACACAAAAGTAAAGCAGAAATGTGAGATTCGTTAATGTTTTCTCCGATAGCACGTAGCTTAGTAATTATTTCCCTTAAATTACAAATGTGATTATTTACGTTTCCACCTTCTTCTAATTTCGTGCTGTATAACTTTCTAAGTAGAAATAGTTGTTAGATTAGATCTTTCATGCACTTTCTTTAATGCATCCCAAGTTTCTTTTGCTGTCGTAAGATATTTTACATGCACAATTTGGCTGTCTTCAATAGACAAATTTATCAGCGCTCTAGCTTTCTGATCCTGTTTTAACCATGCTGGTGTTTTTGGCTCGGGTGGTTCAACAGTAACGAGATCATAAAGATCTTCTTTAATGAGAACCATTTCGGATTTGAACTTCCAGTTTGCATAATTATTAGAGTTCAGTTTTTCAACAAGATACTTATCTCTAAGAGCCATTTTGTGATCAGTTTTTTTTTTTTTACTACAATTTAATTGCCGCTGTGAGATCTTTCAGTTTCATAATCTTTGTTGGATAAAAAACACTCGTAATCAAGTAAGGCAAAAATACTCTTACCTTATTCTATGTAGCACGCAGCGCTATCATCACAGCAGAGCAATGGAGTTGTAGAGAATCATGATTTGGATCATAAGAGCTGAGGCTAAGTAATTTCAGTTTAAGTTTTAGTAAGCATCTTTTACATTAATATCTTAAGCACGACACAATACAACACGCGACATTGAACAACAGTGGAATTACATGAATTCTGAACAAGTGGTGCCATCTGGTGTGGCATGTGACAGTTTCTCGTTCTTTAAGGAAAACACAAATATATCTAACAAATGCAACCTCTATAATTTGCAGGATGGTCTCCACCGCAGTTAGCGCACGTTGCTTTTTCAGTAATTGGCTTTTCGCAGGATTTGGTGTTATGATTTCCTGCACACTTAAGACAACGAGTGTCCATTTGGCAAGTGTCGCTGCTGTGATGGAAATTCAAGCAATTATAGCATTGCTTAACACCCCCTTTGAAATTGTATGTTTCTACTCTGACGATGAAACCTAGAAAATCCCGCATGTCGTATATAGTTTTAGTGAAATCATTAGGGGAAAGATTCCACAAGAAAATAGGAAGTTTTGTCTTATCTTTAAATCCTTTAAGCTGTGCAACTCTCTTCACAGAAAAGCCTAAATTTACTAACTCATCACGAACTTCCTCCACTGGGATATCTGCAGGTACACCCTTAATTAGGATTTTTAGAGGTCTTTCCTCTCTAGGATTCATTGCGAAAAATTTTATTTTGCATAAGTAAGTTTTGTAAAAATCTAAATTGATCTGCGTTGGCTGGAAAGACTTTAACGTATTTTCCAGCGTCCTGTAATGGAAGTTTAGCATTGATGTTTGAATTTCATTAGTTATTAATTTCCATTTGGTTGGTTGATCTTTAACGATCCAAAAGGGATCCGGTTTCCTAATCCGTGGTGTTCGCGCAGTAGTTACGGGGGTATTATTATTGTCTTCTTGATCTTCAATTATAGGATCACCCTCGTCCTCAAGACTATAGAAACGATTTTTTAGTTCGAGAGAATCCTCTTTTGCTTCTTCGATTTGTGACCTTTTTGCCATTTTCTTATATCTTGGCTTACTTTTTACAAAGGTCATATCATCGCCAATTTCGTTATCAGAATTACTCTTTTCTCTCTCACTTAATTTCCGAATTCTTTTTACTTTTTTTTGGCCACACATTACTTTTATCGAGATATAAACAGCATAACTGAATATCGTCAACACTGATCTTAACCCTAAAAACGGAAATAAAATACCACACACCTGCTAATGTCAAGGTGGCTCTAAGTTTTGATTCATCATTATCGTCAGCCAAGTCACTTCTGATATCTTTCAAAATGTCAACTATTCGAAGAATCAAGTCATTGTAGTGCTGAAACTCCGGGAGAGCTATTTTCGCTTCAAGTAGGTTGATCAGTTCGTTGATATTATCCAAAGATGCCGGCGCCGCAAGTTGATCTACTGTAGGACAAATCGTAAAATCCATAGAATTCGCCATTTTCTTTTCCGTCGATCCAAGTTGATCCTTAGCAGAAATATGTGGGGTTGCCGTCCCTAGAACAGCACTGTCACACATACGCAGGATCAAGATCCTCATAGAACCACAGAATAAAAAATGTTGAAAAAGATAATCTCAAAGAAGTAGAAATAAAAGATGCAGAACAAAAGAACTATTTACAAAATGTAACAGTAGATTTTGCACATACAAATTCACCAAAAAATACGCCACGCAAGGAAAAAAAAACTCGAAAGCACGGGAAATTTTTAAACAACTTGGCGGTCTTCAAAAGTAATCACCATGACAACCGGAAAACTTATTTTCTTTAGTTTTCTTTCACACATTAAAATTAACTTAAAAAATGTGTTATGATATAAACTGCAAGCTCTAGCGTTTCTTTCTGGTGAGAAGGGGCAGTAGTGTTGCTATATTTCTCTTCAAAAGAGGGGGAGCTTAATTCTCTCTTTCCAAAAGAGGAGTGAAAAATGCAAAGGAATGTATTTTTCTTTTCTTTCTTTTTTTTCTTCTTTTCTTTTTTTTATTATTAATGTATTAGGGCCCTGTCTTTCTACAAGATGCAAAGAAACATCAGATTCGTCTAATCTGATGTTAAATGAGAACTTATATTTTTAGCATTTAACAGAATTTTTAAAGAAATATGATTGCTTCATTTTGATAAAATAATAGAAACGAATTAATGAAAAAAATATAGACTTTTTTTATTATTTATTACAGCTTAATTTATAATACATACGCATATCGAAAAAAAAACTTTCACTTTTAAAACATTAAGCATTGCCATTAATAATTTCCTATCGGTTTCACTGGTCGAGATTTAGAAATCGCTCCACATCTATCTAGAGAGGGCGAAACATTTCTTGGACAATATTATATACTACGGCATCGATTCTAAAAAAATCCGTTCAAAACTCGGATCCCAGTCTCAGCGGCCGTGAAAATTCTTTAATTCGTGGGCTTCCCTCTAACTGCTGACAGCGAAGATGCTATTGAAGCTATTGCGTTAGAGCCGATAAAAGTTGCGTATCCGACCACAGTACGAAGAACCACGGTTGGCATAGTGCCAAGACGATTCTATTCACGCTGTAGGTAAGGCTGCTGAGGAAGGGGAGGCGGAAAAAGTCTCGTATACTCTCGACATTCTTTAGAATCGGTTACTAACTGCGCTTGCTTGCTTTTTCCTCGTTTGTTATTTTGATTATTATATTAAAATTACTGGATCCTTTACCCAACACAACTGCTCGGAATAAGCCGTTCCGTAGTGATTGTAAACGTATAATACACAATGTAATTAAATTGTGTGATAAAGAAGCACTAGAAGGAAATGTTATTGTTCCACTTTCGCAATCCCAAAAGAGAACTAGTGAAATGACCGGGATATCAATGCCCAGTGTAAAAAGAATACGCAGAGAAGCAAAGGGTGAAGAAACTCCAAAATTTGAATCTCCGAGGAAACGTCAGAAAAAAAGAACCACCGAAAACGTAGCTTTAGATAATTTTGATTGTGATGTAATCCGAAAATATCCACTCCTATAAAACTCCTATTTTTTAAATAGATTTGCTTCTATCTTTTTATTATTTTGAAATTATTATTCGCATATTCGATCAAAAATAAAGTTTTAAAAAATAACTTTAAAATTGCGGACAAAAAGCAGTCTGAAATACATTCCGTATTTCATAAACAAACACATCCGAAAATATGACGTTTTCCCCTATTTTCTAAGTAGACTAGCTTTTCTCGCGCATGCGTAACAGCTTCCAGGGACCTTGCTTAATAATCGTAACGCTAACCAACCCATGCCACTGTTCATGGTAGTGTAGTGTTCCCGCTCCAATCAGCGAGAGGCGAACCACGTGACATCATTTCTTTCCCCCTTGGGAGATGCGCGCCGTCACGTGGAGTCGAGGAGAGAAATCTCTTGCATGTCGGACGCGCCGAGTGGCGTTCTCAATTGTGTTGTCCTAGTAAATATATATGAAAAGCCTTCTGATGGAGTCTCCGCTCCGTATCTAATTCTCTAGAGCGGGGGTTCTCAACCTTTCAGGCTCTGTGCCCCCCTTTGATGTGAGGTCACGACTCCCCCCCCCCCTACCATATGTTGTCAATGCAAGTAGTAGAGTCGGAATTTGAAACTGAAGCTTGTTATTAAATGAAAATATAGAATAGATAATTTCATTCACAAAATTTAATATTACTACACATATCTTAATTTGGAACATAGTATTATTAGAACATATGAAATCAAAGAATTAAATACAGATCAAATATATTTGATCAAGGACCTAGGTGAGGTCGGCATGTAATACCAGTCATTTTCCCAACATTAATGTGAGGGCTGGTACTGTTTGTCCTTGACAAGTCTTTGAATATTAGATTGCAACTGTGACAAAGCCCACCTCAGGTCACTTTCAACGTCCAGACGTACGACAATTATCGTGTTTTTACAATTACGACAATTATTGTGTACGACAATTATCGTATTCATGTTCGTATGTCGAAAATACGTTACAGTTACATTGTAACCTCAAAGTTGATTACAGTAAATTACAGTTAGTTTTACTTTTTATTTTACTTTTTTTTAAAACTCAAGCCTCCCTTGAAATTCTTCTACGCTCCCCCAGGGGGGCGCGCCCCCCAGGTTGAAAACCGCTGATCTAGAGGCACGTCGAATCGCAATATCGTCAATTCACCATATTGGGATTTTCATAGTAGCTATTACACCCTCTCCTAATATTGATAATTTAATTAACATTGAAACGATTATTTACTTAAAAGGTTGAGCATTTTAAGCAAACTAGGGTAAGTGAATGCTATAAATGACAGATGTTTGGTCACTCTTCTCTGACCTTTAAACTTTCCACAAGATGTGTAAAATGCGACGAGAACAATTATCTAGGGGAATGTACCCTCAAAAACACTGGCTTCTAAACCAAACTTGAAATTTTTAAGGGTAACCACACGGCTAACTTCTGTGGGAGTCCAGTGAACGCTAAAAGTAAATATAAATTAACGGATAAATTTGTTAATAATCCAAATTAGAGAAATTTTCCTCATTAGAGACTAGGAAAATCAATTTTAATTTCTTTAGTACTCTAATTTTATCTATAGCAGTAAAAGCCAAATACCACTCACTGACTGACTGATAAATTGTATGTCTGGAATAATTGTATGCCTAGGAAGCTGAAATTTTGCATGGTGATTTCTCTTTTGGCTCTAAGGTTTCGCAAAGGAATCCTTTTTTTAAAGTCGAACTTTAAGGGGCTTAAAAGGAGCTTTACCCCCTTTAGAATGCACACCCCCTCACTGCTTCTGCCTCCTAAGCCTGACACATACGTACGTATTTTAAAGGTCAGAACGTGTACATGCAATCAAGGTACATGAGCTAGCTAGAAGTTCATTAATGCGCTGTAGTAGCGGCCCAGACAGCCAAACAAAGGCTCGGATTCTAGTAGCCGGCTTAGAACCTGTTCACATAGGAGTCCGGTAGCGGAAGTGTCAAAGGAGAATTGGCGCTGAGAAGGAAATAAACCAATCATAGGCTTTAACAATTTCGTTGCTAATCGTTTGGAGGTTTATCATTGGTTAAATATATTTCAATAATTTAACGCTTCCGCTACCGGACTCCTATGTGAACAGGCCCTATGAATGACAAGTGTGTTAAATGTAAACAATACAATGCATCTATGCTGCTTACATCACTAGACATAGACATGGTACTTTAACGAGGCACCAAACAGCAGGACTCCATATCCTCGGTATGCAAAATTTTTTGTGGCTATATTTCCGTTCTCAAGATTAAAATAAAAAAAATGACTTGAAAGTTAAATAATAATAATAATAATAAATAAATAAATAAATAAAAATAATACTAATAATAGTAATAAATAAATATGTAAATAAAAAATAAATTTGACAACTATTTAATGAGGCAGATTTAAAAAAAAAAGAAAAGAAAACATACAGTGGCTGACGATTAAGCAAAAATCAGTAAGATAGTCTTGAGGTCAATACATAAAAAAATGGCAGGTCAGAACCAGAAGCGCCAGTAATTGAAATTTAGAATTTAGAAGAGGTTGGAGGGAAAGTTAAGAATGGGGAAGGAGACCAAGGTGAATTACACTAGCCAACAAAATTTAACTTGTAACATTGATGAAAAGAGTTCATCTTTATGTTTTCAAGGGTTCTGAACACGGAAATGATAATGAAAATGCAAGTTTAGCTCTCGTTTTTTAGTTATTGAAGCTTTTCAGAATTGCCCTTACAAGCCTATGCATGCATTTACCTTGTAGTTTTCCCTCTGAGGAAGGTCACTAATGGCGCAATCGCTTTGCCTGCCTTTTGTATTCTGTTGCTGGTGGTTCCCTGATGAGCGTCTAACAGTAATCCGCTAGCATTGATTCACTCCACTTTCCATGGTATCTTTCTTCCATGTCCGAAATTTCTTGGTGGAAGCGTTCGCCATGTTCGTCGCTAACAGCACCACGGTTTTCAGGGAAGAAGTCCAAGTGTGAATGTAAGAAGTGTAACTTTAAAGACATGTTACACCCCAGTCTATCGTAGCACTGCAGAAGATTTTCCGCAAGATCCTTATAGTTTTCTGCCATATGATCTCCAAGAAAGTTTTTGGACACTTGAACAAAGGAATCCCAGGCTAACGTCTCATCACCTTTGAGAATATTATTGAAATGTTCATCCTTAAACAGTTTGCGTATCTGTGGACCAACGAAAACCCCCTCTTTTATTTTGGCTTCACTGAGACGTGGACAAATACAAAAATTTCGTGGAAAAATGCAAAAATGCTTTCCCCAGCCCAGTTTGACATGAAGAGCAGGGAGTATAATTTTGCTTGATTCGACGAGTGGTTCATATAAAACATTGTGTGTTCGAGGTTTAACTGATTGACGCACAGGCCAATCCTTTTGTCTGTAGTGACATGCCATTGCACGGCTAACCCATAAAACAAAAAAGAAACAGAATTTGGTCTACCTGTGCAGGCCAAGTACTATGGCACTGACTTTCAGATCACCGGAAATTGCCACATAAACTGTCATAGTTTACTGTGCAACCAGTTGTTTCATGTTGTCATACGTTTCTTTCATGTAAGCTTCATAACCAATCGGAACAGATGGAAACAGATTGCATTATGCAGAAGGACAAACTTTAGGACTTAACTTGATGGAATCGATGAACAGTCTCCATCATCAATTTTGTAGTCAATTTTCATAGCTGCCATGAGACCGTCTATGTTACTACAAAATACCAAATTATTTTCACTATTGAAAACTGAAGGAAGGGGACTATGGCCGGTACGGAACGCAGTCACATTTACCGTCTAGTCAAGACAATTCCACTGCTGCAGTCTAGACGCCAAACAGTTCGGCTTTAGCTTTAAGTAGTTGTAGATATCTTACCAGATCATTCAACTCACATTGTGTGATTTTATGTTGCTGTGTTGACATCTCGTTGCTCCAGAAATCAGGATCTTCGATGTACTCTGTTTTGAAGGTGTATAAATAGCATCAGAATCACTACCGCTGTCGTCACTTACTGTATAAGACTCAGGTGGGATTGGAACAGGCAGTCCGACTCCGTGAGGCACTGGTCGCATAGCCGACGTATGTTAGGATATGTCAAGGCAAACTTTTAAATTTTTGAAATACCATGTGTGACTGGAGTTGTCATACAAAAATAACAATCATTTACGTGGTTTGATGACTCTCTCCAGATCATGGGGATAGTAAAACCCATTGATGATCTTTTATGCTTCAACCAGGAACTAAGGCTAGCGACACAAGAAATGCAACCTATATGCGGGGCTCAGAGTTTGTCCTGGTCTCCGATTCCACAACCAAAGTACAGGCTGTAGGCCTTCTTAATCATTGGCATTATTGCTCGCTTTTGTGATATTAACGTCACCTGTCCACAAATACACTCAACAATACACCCAGCATGTTTTCGGAAGGGGATAACGCCATGTTATTTACCATCCACGAAATTTCGAAAGCAATATCGGGAAGGCTCAAAGGAAATGATTATCATTAACTGATACGCCCCACCCCCTCATATATCGAAAACTAGAGCTAATCGGGGATTTTCATGGTCCTTTTCATGATCAGCTTGGTCGATTTAGTACAGAATAACTCACTTTGTTGTTACATTTTCACTGTTGGCTAGTGTTATCAAAGTGGCCTTAGGACGCCTATAGCATTCCTTCGGGCCGTAGTCGGGGAGGTTAGCTATTTCTTCGTTGTCTATTGAATATAATCTATTGTAGAAGTTAGATGCGAGATCTTTAATGTGGTGCCGGATGGGATCGATTTTCATATCTCTATGAAGATGTACTTTTCTAAGTTACCAGGGCGCCTTCCTAATACCGCGAAGTGTTTTAAATTGAATTGTCTTCAATCGCTGGACATGGAGCCGCTGAGCCCCTAACAGGCAAGGCGTACAACAAGATTGGATGCAGTACAATATTATACAAGAGTAGTTTATTATCTAAACCAATTTGATTCTGGTACAGGAGGTGTGCGATATCCTTACGGACTTTAAAAAATTTTCTAATGTTATGTTCTATATTTTTCTTCCACATCAGTCGACTATCGAGGTAAATTCCTACGTATTTAACCAGGTGATCGCATACTGTGACCGGAGGAGGTGGAATTCTATTGTAAGTGAAAAAAATAGCTTTAGTTTTTGAAGAACTTAATTTGAGCCTCCACCATTATAAACCATCGTTCAAGAGTTCCAATATGCCTTGTAGGAACTTGTGCATTGTATTAACATTATGATGCTAGCTAGTATTGTCGTGTCATCCGCAAACATGGCTAGTGTAGTTAATGGAGAGTGGGGAATGTCCTTAATAAAAACATTGAAAAGGATAGGTGCTAACTTAGAGCCCTGAGGGACTCCTGCATTGATTTCGCGCAGACTAGAATATGATAATGCATGGCGAACTTTAAAGGATCTGCCGAGAAGGTAGAAGTGTATTAAGTGGATAATTGAGGCTAGTATTTTAAACTTAATAAGTTTGTAAATGAGAGAACTGTGCCAGACCAACACCCCCCAATATCGGAAAGCCTGGAGTCTCATGAAGTACGTCATCACAAGTCGTCCATCGGTCGTCCATCGCATGATTATCACGCGAACACATTTATCGCTCTTTCTAATTCCGTGACGGCGAAATCGCTGTAGCGCTCTTCCAATGATTGGTGAAATACGTTTTCTTACCAGCTGCCGATTATAACAATACCCAAGCTTTTTTTAAATGACTTTACTGTCGTCTTTATTTTATCCATAATGTCCTTTTTCAAATATTAAATGCTTATTATAAAATCTCGAAACTTACTCTACTAACTCTTTTCTAAATAATACATATATTTATTTTTTTAGCGAAACAAAGCCTTTTCGATTGCAGACCTTTATACATGTCAATTTTGAATAAAATTTGTGTTGTTTTAAATAAAATGTTTATTCTACAAATTTATTCAGAAAAGAATAAAATATTTAGAGGAAAGTTTCTTTTATGAGAACACTTAGTTTTCTTCAAAACTAGGCTTTACCAAAAGGAAAAGCAAGCAAAATTTGGTAGTTTTAATAAAAGCCATTAGCAATATGGATAATAACTAAAAGCTCTTCACTTTACCATTTTAAAAAGGCTTCTCTTCTAAATTTTTTGTGCACACTCACTAGATTTGTTTCTTTCTTTATGCATATTTGAACATTTAATCACAGTTAATATATGTATATATGTGTTTTCTTAATTCTCACTGGACTCTTCCCCATAAAAGTAACTTATTTTATTATTACACATACCATAATTTAACTTTTTTTTAAAGAGTATCAATGATGTAATTTTTGTAACTCAAAAATAATAAAAATTATTTTAAACGTTTGAGTGATTATGTGTGCATGAGGGAAATTCTGAGATTTCAAGCATTGAAATAGTGACCAGAAAAAAGATTTTTTTTGTTAATAAGGTTGTTTTTGGAGTCATTAAACTCTGCAGAATTAATTTTTAATGAACAATTTTTATACTTTAAATATTGATCTATTTAATGCTTTATTTATTTATTTATCAATTTATTGCTTTAAATTGCTACATTAATTTATGGTAACTTTCTGTTTAACAAAAATTGACATTAACATTTGACACAGATTCAGATATGGCAACATATATCTTTATTAAATATATTGAATACAGAATGCAAAATTTCATTAATAAAAACATTAAGCATGAATTATAAAATAAAATTCAAAATACAACCAATTTGATGTAAATTTTGTATTATAGAACATCCGCATTGTTACACAGTTTTAAAATGATAGTCGTAATAAACTCAACAGTCAACCTGCACCATTGATCAAAAATACTTCTTCACATAATGTAAACTTTAACAAAAACTATTTCACAATTTCATACCTTTGAAGCATTTATTACAAAAACTTCGTTTAAAAAATGAAACAATATAAAAAAAAAAATTTCCAAACTATCAAGATAAAATTCTTCCCTTTTTACAATTTAATTTCTAGTCTTGGTACTGGCTATTCCTTCATAATCAAATTAAGATTAGCAAATTCATTAGCAAATATAAATAACTTGAACTTCTGAAGATCAAAACAAGTATTATGAAAATTATAAACTATTTTTTAATGTTTTCAACTTACGCTGTTTAGTTATCTTATTCTTTAATAATTATTCATTCAATTTTTTACAATAATGTTTAAACAGATATTTGTTGCACATCGTATAATATTCTTCAAGACAACTTGGGGGTCATGAGATTAGGGACAATCATTTATTCAAGGAAAAATAAATTTTCACTAAGTAAGTTTTAAATTATTTTACAAACGGTATTTCGTGGGCAGGCTGAAATAAAAATTGTGTTCATACTTATCAGAAATAAGTTTCCTTAACAACAATGAAATTGTATACAACTGCATTTAACACATCGGGATGGGGATACTTCAGTCCTCTATTACCACTTTGGTACTTACGTATTATAGCGAAGCTTTGCGGTTTTGGCGAAAAAAAGCGGCAATAAAGCGCCAATTATGCGCCCCATCCTTGTTGATAGTATTTTTTTGTCATTCATGCTTTTCGCTCCCGTTCTAAGTTCGTTTTGAAGATTTTCTTTATTTTTTTAGGTTATGAAAGTTATTTGACACAGATCTTTTATAAAAGAAGTTTGACGAGAAATATGACAGTGTAATACCTCAACTTTGATAAAAGGTAACTTTTATAAAAGTTGGGTTCTTCGTCAAAGTTTTATAAAAGATTTAGGTGCCCGAATGTTATAAACAACATTTCGAGCAACAGCATGTTAAAACAATACAAATGTGTGGAAAACTCGGCAGATAAAGAACAAGATTTCGATTCGAAATAATTTTAGCTCTAATTAAAAATTGCGCACTAATGACAAAACAGAAATACACGAAAAATATTCAAAATGAGTATGTAAAAAACGCAAATCTTTCAAAGGAAAAGTCTTAGGATGCTGAAATTTGCATGGTGGTTACTCCTAAGCTCTAGATGCCCACTAAGAAATATTTTTAAAAGTACAAATATTAAGGGTTTAAAGAGGCTTAACCCCCTCCCCACTGAAAAAAAAACCCATTGTATCTCTGAACCATAGGATCCAGGAAGTTGAAATTTCGTTATGGTGGTTCCCCTTAAGCCCTAGGTGCCCACTAAAAAATCTTTTGAAAAATGCAAATTTTAAGGGGGTTAAAAGTGGCTTAACCCCCCCCCTCTAAAAAAAAACCCGTAGTATCTCTGGAACCATAAGGCCTAGAAAGCTGAAATTTTGCATGGTGGTTCCCCTTAAGCCCTAGGTACACACCAATAAATATTTTTAAGAGCTCGAATTTTAAGGGGTTTAACCCCCTCCCCCCTAAAAAATCCCACTGTATCTCTGGAACCATAGGGTCTAGAAGCTGAAATTTGTATGGTACTTCCCTTAAGACCTAGGTACGCACCAATAATATTTTTTAAGAGCTCGAATTTTAAGGGATTTAGCCCCCTTAGATAGAAATAACTTTCATAAAAGATCTTTGTCAAGAACTTTGATAGTGTAATAGGGGTTATTTGAGGTTATAGCATTTCTTTTATGTATAACTGTTATAAAAGATACAAATAACTTTAAGAAATGTCTTTGTCAAAGAACTTTGATAGTGTAATATAGGCCAAAAGGAAGAAGATGCAGTGTCTTTTTTCCAGATCGTGGAATTTTTGCCCAGTCAGCGTGTATGCCCTAACTTTCACAACATGCCTGCCTATTTTAATCGACCAGAGCTGGAGATGTAATATTAAAGATGCGGCAAAACAGTCAGAATTCAGAAGGAAAACTGGTTCTACGGTTCCCGATTGCCATTACTTAAAATCCCGATTGCCAAACTTTAAATATTTGCATTTTCCGTCGAAACCTGTATGCATATCAATTTGTGTCTAATTTGCATTACCCCTTCTTGGCGCGTCGCTTTTTTTTTGTCAAAGAGTGTATTCCTATTTTTGTCTTTTAATATGAAATTTTTAATTAGATCTAAAATCATCTATAGCGAAATGTTCTTCAGCTGCTTATATTTTTTAAACTTTTCCATGTGTTTTCCAAATACTTTTTTAAACATGCCGCTGCTCAAAATGTTGATGCATGTTTAATAACTGCTTTCGTATATTTCATACACGTGCTTCGCCACAGATTACACGAGTGCCATGAATTATGTCATTTGGTTCATTTAATTTCAATTAACTTTAGCAGTAAGGTGGGGTCATTTCTCATTAGGAGTTCATCGCAAAATTTAACGACAGTGATCCGATTTAAATACGAGTTTTGGATATTTCATTTTTATTTTGGGATTTAAAACACTTTACAACCTTCTAAAAAGTTGCTTGTTAAACATCTTTCTTGGCCAGCACCTAGAGCCTAAGAGGAAACGCCATGCAAAATTTCAACTTCTTCGGCCTTATTGTTCCAGAGATACAGTGGGATATTTTTTTTTGTGTGGGGGGGGGGCTAAACCCCTTAAAATTTGAATGTAAAAAAAGATTTATTGGTGTGCACCTAGGGCTCAAGGAAAACCAACCAACAAAAATTTCAGCTTCCAGGCCTTATGGTTCCAGAGATACAGTAGGATTTTATGGGGGGGAGAGGGGGCAAAGCCCCTTAAATTTCGAGCGTTCAAAATGATTTATTGGTATGCACCTAGAGCTTAAGAGGAACCACCATAGGAAATTTCAGCTTCCTAGGCCTTGTGGTTCCAGAGATACAGTGGGTGTTTTTAGAGGGGCAGGGGGTTAAGCTCTTTTTAACCCCCTTAAAATTTACAGTTTCCAAAAAAAAGATTTCTTAGAAGTCACCTAGGGATTATGGGGAATCACTATACGAAATTTCAACTTCCTAGGCCCTATGGTTCCAAATATACAGTGGGTGTTTTTAGAGGGGGGCAGCGGGTTAAGCTCTTTTTAACCCCCTTAAAATATACAGTTTCCAAAAAAAGATTTCTTAGAAGGAACCTAGGGATTATGGGGAACCACCTTACGAAATTTCAACTTCCTGGGCCCAATGGTTCCAAAGATACAATGGGTGTTTTTAGAGGGGGGCAGGGGGTTATGCCCTTTTTAACCCCCTTAAAATTTGTATTTAATAAAAAAAAATCTTATTGGGCACGTAGTGCTTGGGAGTAACCACGTTTTCCACACATTTGTATTATTTTAACATGCTTCTGCTCAAAATGTTGTTTATAATTTCCGGGCAGGAAATAGGTTGCCACTGTGAAGTTAGGTGTTGGTGAGCAGATATTACGTCAAGGGTTAAAGGCTGCCAAGCTTCAGCTATAATACTTAAGTACCAAAACTTTAATCCATGAATAGACATCATTTTCATCATTTTCTAAAATTAATTCCTTGTCGGTGGTAATATTTGATTTACAAGAATCACATTTTAGCCTTTTGAGAATTCTGTAACAGCAATATCCTGCTATATATGCCAAAATAGGCAAATCTAATTTTATTTCATTTATATCACTATCATCAATTGTGATATCAAAATAAATTTCATTTTCATCACTGGATTCATCATTATTTTTGAAATCGGTTAATTGAACAGGAATATTCCCGTATTTGGAAGAATTAATCAGGATTGTCAAAGTAGCCTGAAGTCTTAATTTCATCTCGGTTTCATAAACCTGTCGGATGGAAATATCATGCTGAGCACCAGCTAACTGACGATACTTACCAAACCTACTTTCGAGTGTATCAGTTTGTACTTTTCCAGCTAAAAGGTAATTAAAACCAAGTTCAGTTATACAGTATCGTGTCATTTCAATCAAAGCATAGGTTGTATGATGGAATGCAAAATGGGTTTCTTTAGTTAAACATCCAGATGCTAAATTCAAATTTTTCCAATTATCTAACCAATCTAATAATTTATTTAAAAATGTGTATTTTTCATCACTTTCTGTTACAGTTAAAGGTGTTTCGTAAACATTATTTTTGTGAATACCTTTAAATATTGATTTAACATTTACACAAACATTTACACAAATTGACCACCATGTATTAATTATTTTGATAAATTCTCCAGTTGCCTCAAAATTTTCTATCTGTTTTTCCTTTCCTAATAAAACTAGTGCTTCTGCAACATTAGCATTAAAAATCTGCAATGCAAATTTAACATTTTGCTTCTCTAAATTTGTGGGATATAAAGCCTTTAATGTTAAACCATAAGCATGCAAACTCTGAGTGCCTTATGATGTCATCATCTATGAAGTGGAGTTCACATACCTAACAAAAGAAAATATACATTAATAAAACCAAAGACAAATTTAAATCTAAAGCAGAATATTTTATAGAAAAGAAAAATCTGAATACATGTGTGTACTTCCTATTCCTATGTGTACTTTCATGAAGATGTGAGAGGCTTAAATTATATATTGCATCGATAAGTTGTCAAACAATAAATAAAACTTCAGTACGATGTTTTTTTTCTTCCTTTCATACATGTTGATTAGAGATGCAACCATTATTCAGCCGAAT
Organism: Dolomedes plantarius; assembly: GCA_907164885.2. Taxonomy (NCBI): domain Eukaryota; kingdom Metazoa; phylum Arthropoda; class Arachnida; order Araneae; family Dolomedidae; genus Dolomedes; species Dolomedes plantarius. The sequence continues at coordinate 59,181,975 of OU015499.1, forward strand.
ATTTTTTCAGAATAAATTAATGCTTTAAAAAGTAAAAAAATTGCATATAAATAATTTTTTAAAAAGAAAATAATACATTCTAATCTCCAATTTTTTTATTTTTTAAAGAATTAATTTATATTAAAAATATATTCAGCTATGTTCGGTCGAATATTCGTTGCATTTCTAATGCTGATGGCTATAGATATAAAAAAGTTTCAAACTCTGAGTAATTTATGAAAGGAGTATACTTAAATAATAAATGATGATTGACAACTTGGGTGCTTAAATGTTTCTTTGCCTTTTCAGTAAAGAACTTGGAGGTAGTTTTTGACATGACAGGTCAAAAACCTAAAACACTTTTATTAAGCAATCATTAGTGATATTTTATTTTAAATCAAGCTAAAAAATGATTAAATAATTCATATGATATCTATTTAAATAATTTTTATTTAGTTATACTATAATTAAGGTGTAATAAAATAATATATCATAATTCAAATTATATGTCATGTTAGGAAAAATAGCTAAAAATATTGAAACTATTATTAAATGCATTTTTCAAAATACTGTTTATATCTTTATTACTATTAAGTGTTCAGTTTGTTATAAAATATTTTAGCAATCTAATATTTGCATTCTACCTAGTCCATGTAGTTCAGCATCAATTGAGCAGATATTTTCAAATTTTGGATTTATCCACTCCAAATTGCAAAACAAACTTAGAGTGCAGAAAGCAAACACAAGGCATCTTGATCAAGGCATCACAAAGAGAACTATAATCGTAAAAAGCAATAAGAATGTAATTGAAATTGATTGAGGTATTAAAATACTTTGAAAAAAGTTTTGTACAACTGCAAACGCATTAGAGTATATTGCTGAATTTAATATTTAAAAAACTGCAAAAGTGTTACAGTCTTGTGTCATTCAAACTTTACGATTTGAATCATTAATAGCAATTTTCATTCTTAATAATTATACATAACACCACAATAAATCACACTAAGTAGCAATTATAAAACCTTAACAAACTTCTAACATGACTATAAAACTAGCCTTGAGTTTAAAAAACATGAGTTTAAAATTTAATTATGTTTCGCAGAAACAAAATTACCTTTTCTACAATATTCTCTCACTCTATCTATCTAAACATATGTATACGTATCAAACATTAAAATAAACACTTGAAATACAATTCATTATGGTGCTTTTATAAATACATTTCTTAAAATTAATATTTTATCCTTTAAAAGAATGAAACAAAGAGATAAAAATAAATTTATACACTTACTCTAGAATTCTTTGTTGGTACAAATGAATCTTGGCGTTTGCAATTGCATAGCCATTTCTTCAGCTGAGATTCTTCTTTCGGAAAACTAAAAACAGCCACTTTAGGACCATTTTTGTAATTTCCTCGGCATGTAACTACACAGCACTTATGAGGCATTGTTCACAAAATTAAATAATTAATTAAATTCCATACGAGAAACGTCGTAAATTCAAATCGACTCTTCCAGTAAACCACGTGAATTGTACTACTATATAAATTGTACTTGAACAGTTGAACCTGACCACCACGAAGGCCGACATTCGTGACGTCAGAGCGTTATGGTAACCCCAGAGGCCAGGCTTTCCGATATAGGGGGCGTTGGCCAGACTCGGTCAAAAGGCCTTCTCGCCTTCTCCTGATCGAGTAATATTACTCTAGAATGCATCCAATTCTGGAAACCATCATGGAGGAAATCTGTGACTCGAAGCTACTGGTGTGTTGTTGAGTGGTTTGCTCGGAAGCCGAACTGCGCATTAAAAATAACATTATTTTCATTCCAGGAACTTACTCTTTCTGTGACACAGTATGTGTTCCACTAGCTTTCTAAGAAAGGAGAGCATGCTGATTGGTCTCTAGTTTTTTGGCCGAGACTGATCCTCACCAAGATTTTTAATAGGGATGACAACAGTGGTTTTCCAAGCAGTGGGAAAGTATATATGTTCAAAGATTTCATTAGTTAACTCAGAGAGGTAGTAAATATAATTTAAAGGTAAGTTTTCGATAGCTGAGTTAGATATTAGGATGGAGCGAAAAATCGAATTTTGCCAAATTCTTGCCTAATAGCGAAAGTAATTTGACCCAAGCGTTCAAAAAGCATATCCTAAAATATTTTTAATTTATTTTGAGTCTATCTACTCGCGCATTTGATTTGAATATCTCAAAATCTGATCAAATTTCTCTTTCTATATCATTTGTAACCGCGAAAGAGCGAGGAAACAAGAATCAATTAAGTAGCCAACGAACCGTTGTTTGCAACCCTATAGGTGTGTTGGGGGTGAATGCTCTTGCCCGGCCATTACTCCTCTGCCCGTGAGCTAGCACACTTGCCACACACGCTTCTTTGGTCAGAATCAGTGACATCCCGTGATTATTGTTCACAGTTCGACCATATCTAGAGTTTCGTTTGCTAATTGTTACAGAGTTGAATATGGATAAAACAAGAAAAGCTTGTATTTGTTGAATTTTTGGCAACATTGAAGAGGTGAAAGGTAATATGTTATCTACGTATAAGAAGGTCATGAAATTTTATAATTTTAAAAGATTTCGGCTAAAGCTTAAATCGGATACTCAAAGGGAGTCAGCAGTTTTACATATTGCGGAAATTGTTGCGGTGAGAATCGAAACTACAGGACAAAGAGCTTCAATTCCAATCGTATCCCACTCCCGCCTTATACAGTTGATAAGAGCTTGCCATTCGAAATGCAAAAATCTGATTAAATCTTGGAAACGATTAACTGACGATAAAAAAGATTTCCACACCCATAGTAGCAAACTATTTGATATCTGTTCTTGTAAGTGCAAAGATTTTCTCCATTGTAAGTGTCCAAAAGAAACAAAAGTAGCGAAAGAAGAACAAATTTTTTTGACTGATCAGAGCACTGAAAGACAAATGATTATTAGTGGTATAGACTTTTCACAAACGAAAAAAATAGAAAAACGAAATGGCAGAAATAGAAAGTTAAAACTATATTATGATTCTGTGATAAATAGAGAGAAACGCAAGAATACAGTACTTTCTCCATGAAGCTCTGTTATATCGGACGAGTCAGAAGATACAATTGATATAGGCGATAATTTAGAACCGTGTTCTTCAAAGCTCCAGAAAAGTGCCCCAGTAAAAGTCAAATCTCAGCTTGCCTCTCTTTGTCAAAAACATGTGACCGATATGGCCTACCTCATAGAGCTGGTGCAGCAATCGGGTAGGAAGTTCTTCATGACATTAAATCAGATTTCGAAATAATAGACAGATCAAAACTGCGCAGTGAAAGAGCAAAATTACACACAGAAATATTATCTAAACATCGAGTTTTCAGTGTTCCAGCTTTTTCCTTTGACGGCAGAAAGGATAAAGTTTTAACGATAATGAAAAAGGGTGTCAAAAAATATCGCCAAGTGATGGTAAAAGAACACATTTCAGTTATCAAGGAAACAGACTCTATTTATGTCAGCTACGCTGTCCGAAGTACTGGGACAGCTAAGAGCATAGAACTTGCTATATGTGATTTGTTTTCTTCTGATAACATTTCATTGAGAGAAACTGTAGCGGTTCGTTGTGATGGAACAGTTACAAATACAGGGAAAAACGGTGGTGTTATACGGATGTTAGAAAAAGTTTGAATCAACTTTTACAATGGAACATATGTCTTTTACACACGAATGAAGTGTCTTTAAGACACCTGTTTTCATACTTAGATGGTGAAACTATTGGGCCTACTTCCTATTCTGGTACTATTGGAAGAACACTTAAAAAATTTGAAAACTATCAGGTTGTACAGTATGAAAAGCTAGAAAGCATGCTGCCAAATATTCAGTCGAATATCATCAGAGATCGAAGTTGGGTTAAAGTTATTTGTATGATATTGCATCAGCTGTAATTAGTGGCGAGTGTTCTTCGGATCTAGCAAACAGAGCTCCAGGGAAAATGTCACATGCTCGATGGTTAACGAAAGCCAACAGGATATTAAGGCTATATATTTCGACGAGAAAACCTTCTGAAAATCTTAAACATCTTGCCATGTTTTTTGTTAGAGTTTACGCGTATGTTTGGTTGCAAATTAGAATGCATCCGTCATGCAAAGATGGGTCTAGACATTTTTGGACATTGGTTTCAGATTATCGATACCTTCCACCTCAACTAAAAGAAGTAGTCGATCCGGTCATTGGGCGGAACAGCTTCTTTGCGCATCCTGAGAATGCTCTATTATCGATGCTGTCAGATCCTGAAAAACATATTCGTGAACTTGCTGCTAGACGAATCCTTAAAGCAAGACACGCGATTCATCATGGAAAGTTTACTCGTGTTTTTGAGGCCCCGAAAATAAAACTTAATGCCAAATCATACACAGACCTTATAGATTGGCAACAAAAGTATTTCCTTCTAACCTCCCATTCTTAGAGACGTCAAGGATGAAGATTTGCACTTGATGGTGGAAACAAAAAAAAAACAAAAAAAATACCTTTTCTGAGATTTCCATGTAATGTCCAAGTCGTAGAACGTCCAGTAAAGGCACTAACGGAGGTCTTTACTGTCTATGCAGGTATGTGATAAAAGGTCCAGAGAAGGTCTCATGAATTCCAAAATTGAGTCAAGAAAACTGATGTCCGAATTCGACACCAAACATGATTTTAAAGTATCCTTTGACTAGTTTTATATATGTTTTATATTTTAAGTGAAGCTTTTTTTTTATTATATTAGTAATATTTTGTTCCCTGTGAGTCGTTTTATTCTTAATAACTAATAGTTTATACAGAATTTAGAACAATATTCTCGTACAAGTTTCATCTGTATGCCAGCAAAAGTGTAAATTTTCAAAGTAAATGCGCGGGTAAAAGGAAAATATTAATAAAAAAAATTGTGATACATTTTTTATTCATCTACAGCTGGGGTCGGCAACCCTTTTTAATAGTAGGGCATATTTCAGAAATTCGGGAGTTCGGCGGGCACCTCTGGATAAGAAGCGGGGAGGGTAATATTTAAACATAAAAATATTAATGCGACAGAAATTTTTAATACATAAATTGTAATTTTAATTTAAACAAAAAATCTTAAAATTGATAATTAATGGGATATTTGACAGTGAAAATCTGAGGCCAATTCGTTGTAAAGGCATGTTCACATAGCAGTCCGTCAGCGTAAGCGTATAAATTCAACGGAGAGTTCACGGATAATGATACGTGAGTCAACGGATGATGTCATAGCACCCAGCTATATGATTGGTGAAAATTTAAAGCTTACGCTAACGGACTGCTATGTGAAAAGGCCCTCATGTGGCATAATAAGTTAAATTCCCAGTTCTCAGGCATTGATCCAAATGAGTGTCAGGGAGACTTAGTCGGTACTTTGATTTTAAGAATTTCATTCTGGAAAACAAAGATTCACAATGTCGAAGCGCAACGAGAGTTCAATTTTAGAGCACATCATGTCAACAATGGTAATGAGCAACAACTACGAGTGTTTATTGTTCAAATATCTAAAATTTAGATATTTAAACGGCGGGCTCTTTAAAATTGTTTCGCGGGCATCCTGGTGCCCGCGAGCACCGCGTTGCCGACCCCTGCTCTACAGGTAGATCAAACTTTGATCACTAATAGAAATGAAAATTTGAAAAAAAAATATATTTTTTCCTTATACGAGCGATCCACCCTTCTAGATATATTGTCAAGGCCGGGAGCTTTTATATTGGGGATCGAGGTAACAGCGTTCTGAATTTCTGCTAGGTTCTGGGAGGTAGGTTCGAGAGGGTCATTGTTGATGACGGAGAGTCTATTACTGAAAAATTTTCCAAGAATATAGTTAACTTAACAATTGTATCGGGACAGAAAACTTGGGTGGGGAGAGAACTGGTTTTCGTAATTGTCTGCCAAGGCCTCAATTTTGTCGGAGTCACTCGTGAGAATGCGAGATGGTGTGTTGAGGGGTGGGCGGGGGGTAAAAGGTTTTTTGACGCTTTTAAAATATGACCAGAGGCTATTGTCAGTTGGGGCGAGTGACTCGATAAAATCAGTCCATTTTTTATTTTTGTGTTTCTAATTTCAAGTTTTATTTTAGCATTTAGTCTATAGAACTCGCTACGTACAGACGGATCGCCTGTACGCTGCCAAATTTTCCTAACATTGTTCCTATTTTTAATTAAGTGCTTGATATGAAGGGGGAGCTTATTGTAATTATTAGGTGGGGTGTGAGTCTTGGCAGAGCTGAGGGCACTATTGATGATATCAGTGACGGAGGTAACAGTATTATCAATGTCAAATTTACTATTAATTTACTCAAAGGGTGGGGGAGAATTAAATATAGTACTAGTGTAAATATTCCAATTTATAAAATGAGGGGTGAGAATGGAAGGAAGGGGGATACTGGTGTGCAAATTTAGAACAATGGGGTTATGGTCGGATAAGTCGTCAACAGAATTAATTTCGTAACTCGTGAGATAGTCACTCGTGAGAATGCCGGATGGTGTGTTGAGCCCTAAGTGCTGGATGTCTGTTTATTTTCATTTGATTTGATTATCTGTTTCAATGGGGATCTCGGGGCCTTGTGATGTCTTTTGGTTAGACCTGCATCCTATTCAGAAAGTTCCCCCTTGAGGTAACTGATTTGGTCAGGCCTCCTGATGACGAGACCAGTCGGTTACCTCGATATATGATTTAGTTCGGTTACTGCTACAGAATCTTGCATTATGGTGCGTGGAATCCTAAGTGCGTGATTTCTTTTTTTTGTTTTTTGGCTACATTCTTCCTGATAATAATTATCTTACTTTGTTGAATTATTGAATTTTAGTTATAAGGGGGGCGTCCATTAATTACGTGAGGCTTTTAGAGGGGGAGGGAATCGAGCCGAATCTCACCCAATCTCACGTGGGAGAGAGTGGGGTCTTGGCAAATATCACGTAATTTTTTTCCGCAAGAAACAGTGTAAAATTTGCTAGAAAATTGGGTTATATTAAGTATAACATGTTTCTACATTAAAATATGGCTAAATCCTTCACAATAGTTCCCGCAGTCACTCTTGAGACCACACAAGAGTCCCCGTGGACTGAATTAGAATGAATATTCTTTTTCGAATTTTAGTAGTTCCTATTTAAGTATTTTATTGTTCGATTTTCTCACTGTGATTCTAGACTACGTTCTTAGTAGTCTTAAATACTAGTCTTAACTAGTCTTAAATAAAAATAATTAAGCAAATTATGTTTTTAAAATAAATCCAACGCAATCAAACACAGATTAACGTATTTACACTAAATCTACGCATTTTGAACAATTTCACGTGAGATTAGGGGGGGGGAGGAGGGGGTCGAGCCAAATCTCACATCTCACTAGGGGGGAGGGGGTCGAAAAATCGCCTCACGTAATTAATGGACGCCCCCTATTAGTTAATTTTAGCTCTAAGATATTTATAGCAATGAACTGTTAATTAGTCTAATTATGTGTTGTTTTTTAAGATTTTATTATCTTCACGGGTAATACGAGTAACGGCTGATACAAGCAAATTTATCATCCCCTAGCTTCTCATATTAACCGAGTTCAACTGTACCTACATTTTTGATGTAAAACTGTTCATGTTTCTTTTATTATTATTATTTATTCAAAACAGAGTCATTTTCAACATGGACCCATCCTTGTCAAAAAGTGTATTTAATTTATTTTTAAACTGTTCCTTTACTTGTTTTATAATGGTGCCTTTGCTTCAACTGTGACTTCTTTCTGTGTCAACACATGGAGCATTTTGTGCACCACATAAGTTTTTCAGTGGACTTGGGACGTGGTGAATCTCTACAAGGACTAAACACTTCTTTTGTAATTGAAAATGTTTTCCCTTGAAAATTTTTACTTATTGCGGAAAGGACAATGTCTGTAACCTGTAGAATATATATAATGATTTAAAACGAATGTATAAATAAACGGAACGACGTACCGCAACAACCCCCCCCCAAAAAAAAAAATAAATAAATAAATAAAAAATTAAAAATTAAATAAATAAATTGTTACAACATTAAAATAAATTTTTATTTTTTAAAAATTTGATTAATTTAAAATTTGATTTTTTAAAACTTTATATTAAAATAAATCTAAATTATTACAATTTAAAACTTTAAATTTTTTAATTTATGTAACTTAATTTTTTTAATTAAAACTTATTATTCAGTACATTTTTTTCCTAATTAACAAACTAAAATTTTGCAAATTAAAATGATTGTGCATATTTGAAAAAAGTAAATTTAAAATTCAATAATATACTTATTTCAATTTATTTATTTATTTATTTATTTATTTTGTTAAAACCTCTTTAAATCCTGTGTTATATATGTCATTCAGATTTTAAAACATACTAAATTACGAGGAAGCAAAACTAAAACTTACGATAAAAAGATTCCTATACAAATCAACAGATGGTAGTAGGAGCAAAAAGAAATTGATGCTGGGTCTAGATTGCTCTCTGTAGACTAGTGGTTCCCAACCCATAGAATTCTGCGGACCAGTAAGCCAGAAATTGAACCATGTGCGCATCTCTCCAGGCCCAGATTTCCGCATGGGCAAGTGGGGCACTTGCCCAGGGCCCCCAAAATTATGGGGCCCCCTAATTTAGTATAAAGTTGTACATAGTTTTGAGAATTTGTTTTTTGGTTAATATAGTAAAGGGGTGCAGTGGCGGATACAGAAAAAAAATCCTGGGTGGAGCACAGTGCACCCACTATAGTGAAAGCATGCTTACGTGCATAAGCGTTTCTGGTTTAATTAATTTATTTTTATTTTTTTTTTTTGGGGGGGGGGGAGGGGGAGTTGTAATACCTCCAGACTGTGATTTATTTTGAATTTCAAAAGAAAATTTCATGAATTTATTTATTAACATTAAAAAGTAAATTAATTAATTAACACTTCTTATTAATATTCATTATTTTCTTCAAATTTTTGACTTGTCGGTCGAAATTTTTTTTGAATTTCTGGTACCAATTTAAGGGAGGCCTGAGTGAGTGTCCCACATGTTCATGTGGAAATCTGGTCCTGAGGAGGGGGGACATGCCCCCCTCTGGATCTGTCCTTGAAGGGGGCCCCCAAAGTCTGCTTTGCCCAGGGCCCCGTTGTGTCAAAGTCGGGCCCTGCCCACACACACACACTGAATTGAGGAGGACGGGGGCTTCCGGGAGATATGGGGTATAGAATATCCTTCGGGCAAAAGAGATACAGGATTAATGTACTCACATTCTGACGTATCATATTCTAATAATAAAATAATGTTAAACTTTAAAGAAATTTTAATTCAACACCTGATAGTCATCGGATATAGTCCGCCCATCTAATTCAATGAACATTGCATTTAAAGTCCCCATTTATTTGGCAACATTTTTATATGTGGTGCCGGACCACTCCCGGGGTTCTCGCGAACCACCTCTGGTCCGCGGACCACTGGTTGGGAACCACTGCTGTAGACGCTTGTGGAACTGAAGTCTTATCAGTAATGCACAACCTGTTTTCCACTGCGCCCCATTTTCTTTCAGATTTCCAACTTGAGAATTGGAAAAAAAGACTTGTTTATCTTCTGCGCTTGTTTTTGACAAATCCCACGTGACTTAAACTTCATATTTAAATTTTAATACCTATTTGTATGTTATTTAGATATAAAATAAGGGAAATTAAAATTAAAAAACAGCATGATTTCAAAATTAGTCTCATTATAAAACACTGAAAATTATAAAGTTCATTTATCAATATAAAACTAAAATTGAAAACAATTAATCAGAAAGGTGAGCCTGGACCTCATCTGATATTTGTTCAATATTTGGTGAAATATTTGAGAGTGTTATTCTTATATCGTCTTCCCGGTTCAATCTCTGGGTTTTCATTATAACTTCTTATATTGAAAACCCAGTCTCACAGCAACAGGTAGAAGCGAACGGGAACAATGTAGGAGGAGGGGTTCCTTTACATAAAACTGTTTGACATCCTATTTAGCAATATCATATCATATATTTTTTAACATATAAAAACATAAATAAAAATATGTAATTAATAAAAATTTAAAGCGTATATTTTAATTAAATAATTCAATATGATGTGAATTTACTTAAAACTCTCAGCGATCCTTCCTCTGTATTTCGCTACCCAAATTTGTGGAACACTGATAAAACATTCAATTACTCCCATCACTAAATTCAACAATAGCAGGAACCCGACTCAGAAAGTCTTACTAATCGAGACAGACGGAGAGAGATGAGATATGCTGACCAACGGTATGGTTCGTTAGTCTTTTACAATAACCATGGAGTGCATTCATCAACGATTTAAATCTCAAAGCGTTAAAGTTTACATAAAATATAACTATTTACATAAAGTGGTAGTAAATGTTAAACATACAAAATAGGCTAAAATACGACATGAAACAGAGCTTGCAAGCAGGAGAATTTATTTTTTAAACAACTTAAACAGCTATAAGAATGAATACTACCATTTGGGCAATCATTTATTATCGTGGTCCTTTTCACGTAAGTCTATAGTTAATAAAAATTTTCCGCTGTGAATTGTTTCTATCAAACTCTTTCAATAAATTATAACATTAGTTCAGACAATATACTATACATTGAAAAAAAAACACCAGAACACATACATATATACAAATGCAATATAATGCATTTATACAAATGCAATATATTGTTTAATTATACAACTAAAATATATCTAACTAGATGTATTACCCGGCTTCGCTCGGGATTCAGTTTCTGTTGTTATTATTTTCAATGATTAGTCTCATGTTATGATGTTCTTCAGTTTTCGCTAAAATTCTTTTGCGGTAGCAAATAGCATTAGTTTGTTGTCGGTGCTGTCGTTGTTCATCGCTTTCCTCTCCTTTCGATGTTGAAGCTCGAAGACAATCGTATGTTCGACGCGTTAAAAGTTTCTTCATCAGTCTCACTGCTTCGGATCACTACAATTCGAATTATGTTACCTTCGATCTCTTGGGAATGTTTTTTCTTCAGATTCTTGTGTGCGTCTAACTGCATTTCGAATTCTGATGGCTTCGTGCTCTTCTGTTTTTTTTTTCATCACATTGCTCATTTCTCAGCAATTTTTGACATTTTCCCCTTACTTATGCAGGATTAAAAGTTGCTCTCCTCTTTTTGGGCATATTAAAGCATTAATTTACAGCTAGTCAATAACGTTTGAATGGATTTATTATTATAGAAAAAGAATCAATAATGTTTGAATGGATTGAGATCACATTCAATATTAAAGCACAGCAAATCTGATAATTATTATAAAAAAAGTATATACACGTATTTTATGCTCGGAATTCTTTCTCAAAAGTAAATCGTCTGCTAGGTTTCAATGCCACTTTCAGACTTTCTTAATTATAATATAGACGTATTTCAAGATTGTAATTCTTTCTCAAAACTAAATTATCTATGTTTCAATGTCACTTCAGTTACATAAATCATCGCGTCAAGGCTAAACGCACGTGTTTCTAGCTAAGTGAACGTGTCCTTCAGTATATTTGAGTTTTAACAGGTAGCTTGGGATAGTTTCAATTCACGAAATGGATAGATTACACATTCATTGAAAATGAATGACATTAAATCCTTATATTTTCATTTTTAAAAAGAAACATTCCGGCGTTGCCACGTACATGAAAATAATATATCAAATTCATTCTTGCATGCGCCAATATATGAATAAATCACGTTTTTAATTCATGTCTATTTATTTTTACGAAAATGTTATAATTTAATTGGCAACAATGAAATGTTACAATGGCTTTGAACAAAAATATCTGGGGAAATTTGGCGATTTTTATTTGGCGATTTTCAATATCCGTTGATACTTCTAACATAATTCGGGAATGGAACGTCGTAGCGGAATGAAAATAGCCTATAACCATCGCGCAAGTTCAAGCAATAATTTGACCAAGTTTCATCGCAATCGGATGAACGGTACGGCAGCGCATAAAATACAAACAAACAAACAAACATTCATTCATTCATTTTTATATAGAGAGATGAATGTAAAATAACGAGCTCAAATTTTTAACGTAATTGCGTAACGTTTTCCCGGTATGTTTTTATATGATGTCTAAATTTCTTTCCAATCTTTATTTCTTCCGTGTGCACAGAAAAATATAAATAAGCATGGGGTGTGGTCCGCTAACAAGTCGGTCACCTCCTCCTCTATACGCCTCCTTTTAGCTATTTTCATTGATTTACATCCACACACAAATGAATGGGTAGAAAGGGGAGAGAATCGACCTCTATAATTTAAAACAAATATTAAATTGCTTGTTTCGTATCTATTTCAACTCCTGGTGAATTCATCTGACTCTGAACTTGTTCACAAAAGAAACAACTCCGAAATAACTTTTCTAGAGTGTTTCAAATTACATCATTTAATAAATACATGGCTATACCTAAGAACGTTATCCATAGGTTTCTGCAGTACATATATATATATATATATATATATATATATATATATATATATATATATATATATATACACTCTGTCACAAAAAAAAATATATGCACCCAAAACAAATCGAGCTACTATCACGAAACTTGACAGGAATGTAGTCTGGTAAGAGATATGCAATTGATTAAAATTTCGACGCCAATGAGATAAGGATAAGCGCGCTATGCGCATATGAGATATGCAGCTGGGAGAGTTTAAAAGCATGATTGCTCGTGCTATAGGTTATTCAAACAAATCTGTCGACTTGGATGGACGGTATTGTGATTAGAGATGCCTCTGAGGCGTAACCGGCGACAGTACTCAGAGAAGCAGGTTGGTCGAACAGGCCTATCGGCCGCCACCTCAGTCGGAGCTATATGGTAGTTACTCGGTGTTGGCAATAATGGATCACGGAAGGGATAGCCTACCGTCGTGGAGGGTCAGGGCGTCCCAGGAACACAAATGAGCGCGAGGATCGCGCAATCATACGAGCGGCCACGCCCGATTCAACAACGTCGATAGAATTGATTCGACGCCATTTACCACCTTCCAAACATCCGGTGGTATCAAGGAAAACCATTCGGAGACGACTGGCCGACGCAGGTATAAGGAGCCGACGACTATTAAGACGCCTACCACTGACCCCAAACCATAGGCAGTGTCGATTGGATTTTTGCCGACTTCGGGTAAGCTGGAGTGTGACCGACTGGAGGCGTGCGATCTTCAGCGATGAATCCAGATTCAGTCTGATTCAGTCAAATCTGTTGTGTATAACTTTTAAAAAAATTAATATTTTCCAATCTTTTTACTGTGAGTATAATAAAACCCATACATTGTGAAAATGCAAAAATATCGCTGATTTGTCCTTGTCAATGTTATTTGGGTTTTTTTTCTTTTTAATTTACTGAACAGAATTTGTATTCAGTAATTTACCAACTTGACGGATATACCTCCAGTTTTAAAAAGTAAAATCTGAGATGCTTTGATTTATTTTTATATTTTTTACTTCGAATTATTAAGATAATTCGAAGTATTGTGTGATTAAATACTGAATTGACTTCCTATTTTATTAGTCCTGATTAGAATTTATTTGTGCTTATTGATAGAAAATGTTGCTTTTCTTTTTAAAGCCAGCTATGTATGACTAGCTGAGTGGCAACCCGATGTGGTGTTTTTTCGATTTAAAATGAAATGGTTTTATTTCTTAAAGATTAAAAACTGTTTAATCACTTTTAAAAATATATTAGAATTTTTTTTAAATGAAGTAATTATTTAAAATTCTCTTTTTCAAATTTTGGTTTTCGGCTTTTGAAATAATTCTTTCAAATTTCCGTTTACAAATTTTGCTTTTTAAACAAAAACGTTCATTCAATTAGAAAAAAAATATCAAAGGTTTTAATTTCTCATTTTGTAAATCTAAAATTATTCCTGGTACTTTAAAATTATTTCTGGATTTCAATTATTAAATGACTCGTTCTCAACTAATAATGTTTCATTTTGGCAACATGGTCGAATGTAAATATTAAATCTCATAGGAGAAAAAGTGCTTAATAAAAATAGAAAGACAGTTCTCAGGAATTCAAAATTGGTAAAGGAAAAATCCTCATCAGTTGGTCATTAATTAGAAACAAATTTCACAAACTTGTTGGAATTATTAGTGAGTAAAATAATAAGTCGAAAAATTACGAACTCGGCATTCAGTTACATTAAGATACTATGGCAATCAGCGCGGGAAATTTCAAAAGTGAGTTTTGTAAGTACGCTTTTTTAGAATGATAACATTTTTTAAATAGTTGTAAATTATTAAATGTATTTGGTATATTTTGGAAGCTGAACATCTAGCAAATGCCGATAAATCGTAAAATTGACATTAATAGGTGCAGAAAACCGAAATATTTGTCCATCAAAATTGTCGATTTCGTGAAATTCGGAAAACTGCTTTGGGGAAAAAGCTTCGTTTGCAATGAGAAACATTTTTAACTTTATAAAAATGTGTATATCCTTAAAGATGAACAGTTGTAAAACGCATGGAAATAAAAATTTGTCGATAGGTGGGTGGAAAAGTTTAATTTTGCATGCATGAAAATAGTGGAAATTTGCGAAACGGAAAGGAGCTGGCCCACCCGGAATGTCAGCTGTTTCTGCTGTCCGCCTCTTTTTCGTTTGGCGGTTTTAATTTAATACAGTGGAATCTCGATCGATCGTTTTCGGATCCATCGTTTTTTCGTATGTGTCGTTCATTTTATCCAGTCCCAACTATCATATTGCTTTGTTATGTTTCCGCATCTATCGTTTTCCCGCAATTATCGTTCATTTCTATCGATCCCTTGAAAAACGACAGATCGAGATTCCACTGTAATTTAAAAAGTTTCAAGTTTTAAAAGTTGAGGATAGCATCAGTGCACGCGTCTCGTCTGTCTGCGTATTTCGGTACCAGTCGCGATATCCTGCTATGCTCGATTAGCCTGCTCCCGTGTCTGCTCACTAACATACATTTGTTTACCTTTAGCTGTTATCATATAGTAGACTAGCTGAAAGGCAACCCGATGTGTTGCTTTTTCGATTTAAAATGAAATGGTTTCATTTCTTAAAGATCAGAAACTGTTTAATCACTTTTAAAAATATATTAGAATTTTTAAAAAAAAAGTAATTATTTAAAATTCTCTTTTTCAAATTTCGGTTTTTGGCTTTTGAAATAATTCTTTCAAATTTCCGTTTTTAAATTTTGCATTTTAAACAAAAATGAAGTTTTTTCAATTAGAAAAAATTCTACAGGTTTTAACTTCTCATTTCCTGAAACTAAAATTATTTCTGGATTTCAATTATTAAATGACTCGTTCTCAACTAATTGTTTATCCTTTTGGCAACATGGCCGAATGTAAATATTAAATCTTATGGGAGGGAAAAGCGCTTAACAAAATAGAAAGACAGTTCTGATGAATTCAAAATTGGTGGAAGAATCCTAATCACTTTCTCATTAAACAGAAACACATTTCACGAACTTATTGGAATTATTAGTGAGTAAAATAATAAGTCAAAAAATTACGAACTCGGCATTCAGTTACATTAAGATAAAATGGCGATCAGCGCGGGAAATTTCAAAAGTGAGTTTTGTAAGTACGCTTTTTTAGAATGATAACATTTTTTAAATAGTTGTAAATTATTAAATGTATTTGGTATATTTTGGAAGCTGAACATCTAGCAAATGCCGTTAAATCGTAAAATTGACATTAATAGATGCAGTTTATGACATTAATAGATGCAGAAAACCGAAATATTGTCCATCAAAATTGTCGATTTCGTGAAATTTTGAAAACTGCTTTGGGTAAAAAGCTTCGTTTGCAGTGAAAAACATTTTTAACTTTATAAAAATGTGTATATCCTTAAAGATGAACAGTTGTAGAACACATGGAAATAAAACATTTGTCGATTGGTGGACGGAAAAGTTTAATTTTGCATGCATGAAAATAGTGGAAATTTGCGAAACGGAAAGGAGCTGGCCCAGCCGAAATGTCAGCTGTTTCTGCTATCCGCCTCTTTTTCGTTCGGCGGTTTTAATTTAATAATTAAAAAAGTTTAAAGTTTTGAATGTTGAGGATAGCATCAGTGCACGTGTCTCGTCCGTCTGCGTATATCGGTACCAGTCGCGATATCCTGCTATGCTCAGTTCGCGAGATTAGCCCGTCCCCGAGTCTGCTCACTAACATACATTTGTTTACCATGAATATTGATTTTGCATTATAAATATTTTTGTATTTTCATCTCGCCTCCCCCCAAGAAAAAATCATGAATGCGCCACTGATACTATGTAGTCACTCCCCCGTGTTTTAGTATTGGTCCTAATCTCTTTCCGAATAAGGGTCTGAAATCTATTTACTGAAGTCTTGAGATTAGGATCACGGGAAGCTTACCAGTCTTTCTAAAGTGAATTCCTCTCTCTGATTAATTTCCTGACGTACTCATGACGCCTGTAGTAATCAATCGTTGTTTTGAAAGGCTCAGATGCCTCAGCATACGCATCTCTAGACTTTGGCAACGATTCCAAGATGATGGAAATGTCAGTAGACGTTACAGTACAGGTTGCCCCCGAGTTACAACGCCGAATGAAGACCGGTATTTGACAGGAACTGCCAAAAGAAACAGACGGAGCGCAGCATCCGACCTGTCTCACGGTCGGATGCTGTGGTCCGTCAGCTATCTGCAGCCACGGGTACCACGGTTTCAAGGCAAACCGTGGACAGACGTTTGGGAAATATTGGTCTATATGCTAGCAGGCCTGTCAGATGTGTTCCACTCACTGCAACTCACTGTCGGCAGCAATTAGCCTGGAGTAGAGAACATGCAATGTGAACATCGTCACAGTAGGTTTGTGTGATGTTTTCCGACGAGTCCACGTTTAGCTTGCAGTCTGATTTATGTCGAACTTTCATATGGAGAACACCAGGTATCCGTTACCACCAAGACAACATTATTGAACGACACCGTTACGGTGGTGCAGGATTGCTCGTTTGGGGTGGAATTATACGGGGCTCCAGAACATGTTCAAATCGGAACCATGAACGGCCACATTTATCGGGACATCATTCCGAAACAACATGTACGTTTGTTTAGGGGTGCCATGGGCGCAGAATTTGTGTTTATGGATGACAACGCCCGTCCTCACCGAACAAACATCGTAAACGAATGCCTTCAATCTGAGGATATCACCCGTATGGAATGGCTAGCATTCTCACCTGACTTGAATCCGATAGAGCAGGGGTGGCCAGCTTTTGTGTACATAAGATCTACTTTTTATCTTAAAAATGTGGCGCGATCGACTTGTCATAGGCGTAGTCTAAGTGGGGAGGGGGAGGTGTAAAATACATACTATGTTTATACACCGTGTTTCATTATGAGGTGCACTCTCGCGAGCTATGGGTAAATAAGCAAAATATATGTTCAAACATACGTATCTATCTACGTGTAAAACAACATACATAACGGACAAAAAAAAAGTCACGTCCAGGGGAATTAAAACAACATGAGTAATTATTGACAAAATTAGTTCAAATTAGCTACAGATAAAGACAGATTGAGAATTTATTACGTTAACATTAATGGGAAGACTGAGTTTGCATGTCTCTAACCAAGGAATCATAATTAGGTGTATATCAATGGCAATTTTCTTATGCTTGGAAAGCACGGGTGCCATGGTATACGTTCGATCTCAGACTGAAATACAGTCCCGGTCTAGTGCAGTGTAAACAGAAACCGAGTTACTGCCGCCCTAACTAGGGTCCTAAATTAGTGCTCTATTTATCACGTAGTCTAATCGGTTTCTAAGTTAAGACATCGCGAGGGATCGACCAAAATTGGCTTCGCGATCGACCGGTCGATAGCAATCAACTTGTCCCCCCCCCCCCTGCGATAGAGCATGTGTGGGACATGCTTGGCCGACGAGTTGCAGCCCGTCAACCACCACCTACATGTGTACCGGAACTTGGGACAGCATTGCTTGCTGAGTGGTGTAATCTTTCCCAAGATCAGCTCGATAATTTGATACTCAGAATGCCTAGGCGTTATACGGTCTGTATTTCATCGCATGGGAGACGTACAATGTACACTGCTGGCCACTGTAAATGCAACACCCTGAAGGAAACATGCAAATAACATGAAATTTACAACATTCATTAGCGGAGGTGAGATATGCAAATGATTAGAATTTCAGCGCAGACGCACATCACGCGCGCCTGTGGCGCCACTTCAAAGCGCTATTTAAGGCTTGGAGATTTCGACGATTTCAAGTTCGGCAATTGTATTTTTCTTGTGGTTTTTTCAAAAAAACGATCAATTATGCCTCGTCGAAAACAGCGATCATCTTTTGATCAAGTATCCGAGTTCGACATAGGAAGGATAGTGGCCTACCGAGATTGTGGATTATCTTTTAGGGAAATCGGTAGTCGTGTTGGACGAAACCAAACAACTGTAATGCGGATATGTGATCGTTGGATGCAGGAGGGTACGACGGACCGGCTTGTTCGATCGCATCCACCTCAGCGCACCACTTCACGTGATGACAGGCAAATTGTGCGCATGGCAGTGACGGATCGCTCAGTCACATCACAAACCATAACACAGCACATGCAGTCTGTAACGCATCATCCAGTGTCTGCGCGTACCATTCGACGCCGTTTACAGCAGAGTGGTCTGTCCGCAAGACGTCCATTGCTTTGTCTACCCTTGACGCAGAACCACAGACGTCTCCGCCGCCAATGGTGCGATGACAGAAGGATGTGGACGGCAGAATGGAATGAAATTGTATTTACTGACGAGTCACGCTTCTGTCTGCAACACCACGATGGTCGCATTCGAGTCTGGAGACACCGTGAAGAGAGGATGCTGAACAGCTGCGTTATGCACCGCCACACTGGTCCTGCACCGGGTATTATGGTATGGGGCGGTATTGGATATCACTCTCGCACACCTCTAGTACGCATTGCCGGTACTTTAAACAGCCAGCGCTACATCTCCGAGGTGTTGGAGCCAGTTGTCCTTCCTTACCTTCAGGGCTTGCCCACAGCCATATTTCAACAGGATAATGCGCGACCACACGTGGCACGCATTGTCCAACGGTTCTTCGTCAATCGCCAGATTGAATTGCTTCCCTGGCCGCCTCGCTCTCCGGATCTTTCGCCGATAGAAAACATGTGGTCCATGGTTGCTCTACGATTGACCCAGATTCCATCCCCAGCTGCCACAGCAGATCAACTTTGGCAACGTGTGGAAGCTGCTTGGTCTGCTGTACCCCAAGAACTCATCCAAAGTCTCTTTGAATCAATGCCGAGGCGTGTGGCAGCGGTGATCTCCAACAATGGCGGCTACTCTGGCTACTGATTTTGGCAGGAACCACACTTCACATAAGTCTATAAATTTAATCATTTGATACTTGGTCAACATGTTATCTACAAAATAAATTTTGTGGTGTTATCTCTTGTCTTTCTTGGTGTTGCAATTTGGGTGACCAGCAGTGTATTAACCATCATACCAACCATGTGATATTAAGTTTTTTGTAAAGGATATATTTTTTACAATTGCTCCAGGGAGCAAAAATCGTAGTTTTTATGAATGGTATCATACACCATCATTTTTGTTCTTTATCTTTTGTTTAATAAATGGGCTTTATGAATAAGTCACGTTTGTTTTGTTTCTGAACTTTTATTTGCCGGAGCTGGCATTATCCTTAACCCATTTAGGACCGCTCCATGTTTCCTTTATTGGAAATGCACCAAACAGTGTTTTAACACTTCTTAGAACATTAATTACACAAATAAGTTGTTTCCATAAAATTAAATTTATTTTTACGAGAGTTACAAAATGTTGCGTTTTCGCAACATCAGTCCAAAGCGATATAATAATTTTAAAAATATAAAACTTTAAAATTATAAAAAAAATTTTTTTAAATTTTAAAATCTTGGAAGCATTTAGCATGAAGACGTACATAACACTTATTACATACAGAAATTGTTTCACTTTTGCAGTGTTTACTTTTTTTGCTTATTTTTACTATTTTTAGTAATAATATGGCCCATACGGTTTTTCCGAGTTTCGTTGAGAATTAGATTTTGAATTGAAGATGGTCTTCCAATATGTGAAGTTTCAGGTAAAACAGAATTCATTGGCATTTCTTCAAGCCTTTTTATCAAAGATAGGGCTCTCTTAAAGATATAGATCTCTTAAACTCTAATAAACTTATTTTAAAATTCATTACATCCATGTAGAGTCTCCCTTATTTTTCCCATACAATATGCTCCTTTTTCTTACTATATTGCTTACTTTTACATTTATTAGGAAAAAAAATGTCGATTTCATCTGCAATGTCTTTAGATGATTCGACATTTTCACTTAAAATATTATCATCAATATCTTCTTCATCCGTCAAATCATCCGGATCTGGAGGGATAATGACGAATTATGGTTCCTCATTAGCTTCTGTTGAGGAAGATTCTGAAATATCATCATCTAGCCCATGAAAATACTCCAATGTCTCTTCAAATGTGAAAAATCGCTTTTTTCTAGAGACAAACTTATCCGAAATGCAAACAATACCAATTTACTGCATGATAAACTAGGCAGCACTAATAAAACACATTGGAAATAAGTAATACACTTTGGACTGATGTTGCGTTTACGCAACATTTTTAAAAATATGAATTGAGAAACATAAAAACAAAAATTATGATTTATCTGTTGAAGCCATTTTGTTCTTTAGTCTCTAGTAAACTCGGAACAAGTATCAAATTGGAAATTTATCATGTGCTGCTATCTAAGGTTATTATTTGAAAATAGTCATTTTTTACCCTTTCAAAACACCAGAAAAAAACAATTTTTTGCTAGTACTAAAAGTGGGGAAATGAGGAAACAAAAAAATTATTATGATCAATTGAAGTATAGAGAATAAAATAAAAATGTTACTTCAGACGTACAAAGTTTTGAACATACCTTTAAAAAATACAGAAAATAATGTTGCGTTTTCGCAACACCAGTCTTAAATGGGTTAATTTGTGGACATGAGTGTAGTTCATTACCAGGACAACAGACGAAAGATAAAAACTCGCATTGTACAGGAATTATGATGTTCTTCGCACCTTTGGAATTTTTGCGAATTGACTGTAGACAAGTGCTGCTTGGAACAAAGAAAAAAATTTATTTTTAAGATTAGCGATACAAAAATGGGCTTTATATTTCCCTCAACGCTAGTCAAATAGAGAGTTCTCTAATCTTCTTCTGGTTCTGATCTCATGTATTCAATTTGCGGAGAGAGAGAGTTGGTCCACTGTGGTAGGAGGAGTTAGATTTAATAATGAAGATCTTGCAAACCTCCCGGACTTCCTAAAGAGTTTCCTAGGCGTCCTAAGGCCACTATGGTTATCTCTGGCCTCATTCCTGTGCGTAATAATTAAATTTTTCTCCTCTTATTCTAAATTACAAATTTCAATAGCCCAGCTATTTCTGGTTTCTGACCTGTCACTCCCGATTAATCGACCATAGGATCATCTCGCGTTTCCCTCTCGTGCCAGCGTTAGCTGACGGAAGGGGGGGGGGGGGCGATAACTCTTCAAGCTGGTAAATCTTACAATCTGGTGAACGTATACTCGGGGGAATACCTAACCTGAATACAGGCGGGACGCTAGAGCAGTATGATTCCGCCAATGCGATATAGTTCGCACTTTTTCCTATTAACAGAGTTGATAAAAGGTACATTTCAGACATAAATCATTAAAATAATGATTTAACTGATAAAGTGTAGACATATTTGGGCAACAAAAATGTGGTGTTTCATGTATTTAGTAAATAATGCGCAATACAGCATACGATAGAGAATGTAATGTCATAGAATAATCTGACCATTCACAAGGCTTCATTTCCTTGGCGGGAGTATCTGGCGTTCAATGTGGATGTGGAATTTTGGTAACCCCTGGTCTGTTACTTCCTGTTGATGGGTAATGAATGGTTTACCCTAAGAAAAGGCAGTGTTTACAAGAGACAAGTGGGGAGAAATACACATCGGCAGTTAACAATAGAAAGGAAATTTTCAACACTATACCTGTTGGAATATTAACTGCCGTGATTTGCTGTACAATTTGAAATGTTTAAACGCTGATTTCTTATGTCTATTTTCCAAGTTATAAACTTGCAACTAAGCAAAAAATCTTTCCCGCTTCATTTAATTTTTAAACTGGGCAAAAATACGGCTAACAAAAACCAAGTTATTAGAAGATATTTCACAAAGGATGAAATTAGAGTTTGACGAAATATTCCCCTAGTTAAATTTCGAAAAATGGAAAATTTTTATAAAGTGTTGAAAAAATTAAATGCATGTGATTTTTCATTGGAAAAGGTCATTAGTGTAGTCATCATAACACTTTAAAGGGCAGGACCGGCTTTAAACCAATTTGACTTATTAGATTAGGAAATTTTTTTTTAAATGTCTAAAAGAAAATTGCGTAAACAGATGTAAAAATTATTCAGAATAACGACTAAACGAAGTGTGTAAAACATGCATATGTATATCTGAATATGCTGGTTGAAGAAATGGAAGCATTCTTCCATCTTAATATTTCTGAAACCCATAAAAATTCCAAAATTCCTCGCTACGAATGATAGAGCTGCTGGCTTTCCGAATAGCGACCGGGAGCAGAAGCGTTTCTAGATTAAAATTAATTAAAACATACGTGATACCAAGAATTTCGCAGTAGAGACTAAACAGTCTTGCAATACTTTCTATAGAACATGAGGATATTAAAATTTGATCAAATCATAAATGATTTTACTGATAAAAAAATCTAGAAATATTTATTTGTAGATATTTTTGTTCTGTAAATTAAATCTGGCTTAAATACTTTTTCCATAACTTCAGGTCTTATATAATCGTTTTATGGTTAATCCCTCATTTCTAGAACTGACCACTTATATCCCAAATAAACACAAAATTCTGTAAAAAATAGGATATGTAAGAAATGTCTTACATAAATCCACAAACTGAATTTGCCGAAACTCTGATAATAATCTGTACAATACATGCAATGAAAAAAAAATCTGTAATTGAAAACCACACTTTAGTAGTGTCATTTTTACCATTTATTCGTGCAGTCATCGGTTTGTGAAAGCCCATTTGTTTTATATTTGCATCAATTGTAATTCAACTGGCCACACTTATTATTTTAAATGAAAACAAAATTACCAAAACAGATCGCATTTCCTATAGCGAAAGAAAAAACAAACAATTTCAAAATCTCAAATATCCAGAAATCTGCTTCTATAATAATAAATTTTTGTATGATCCCGTATTTATAAAAGTAAACAGGACTCTAAATTTTATTGGAGATTTCTGAAACTCCCTTACATTACTTCGGGAAATAGTAAGTAGAACGATGCATTGTTAAAAGTTTCAAAATACATTGATTACATGAAAATAGAAATCAAAACATGTGATTGTTTTCTTAAAGCCTAAATATTTAAAACCTTTATAATTTTCTTAATGGGCGATAAAAGGCCAAATATGGCAATCCGCATTTTGTAGCGGCGGGAAGTTATTTCCGTTGCAGGTGTAAATTGGCCGTTGTAGTATGTTTAGTGCTCTCAGGTTAGATTTGCCCCGAGTATACAGAGGCTGTTCACACATTTTTTAGACGATGTATATTGTATTCACAAAACTAAATTACATAAAATTCTTGTGTTTTAAATGTTCTATTTGACATCCCTTATTCTGAACTATCTTTCGACACCGCAATTTCCAGGATAATAATGCCTTTTGAAGTGTCAGAAGAGGTATTCTATCCCATTCCTCCTGAACAGCTTTCCAGAGTCCTGTAAGGGTTTTGGGACGACGTTTGGATAATGCAGATTTTAAAAGTCCGAAAGCACAAAAATCCATAGGTGATACATCGGGAGATTTAGTAAGGGTATCAGTGAAGGGTATGGCCTTGATACCCAGGGCCCGACTTAGCCTAATTGGGGCCCGGGGCAACTGCCCCGTATGCCCCTGCCTTAGTCAGGCTCTGTTGATACCAGTTTTTTGTTCCATTTCTTTTAGGAAATTTACAGTGGATTTTGATGTGTGACTGCTAGCTTTGTCCTGATGGAGTCTCACAGATTGATGGCACTGTGGGTAAAGCGATGGTATTTCATTCAGAAAAATTGACGATAAAATATGTTCCTGATAGTATTTGGAGTTAATCTTGACATTTCTTTCCACTCTCTTTATTTTTAACTTGCCATTATAAGAAAAACCAGCAACAATCACGAATCCCTTAGAAAAACTTTCTTTCGATTCTTTGAACCATGTACTTAAATTTTTTTCTCCCCTTTTATGATAATAAATGGCTCTTTTTTTGTTGCAATCATTTAAATACATCCATGATTCATCTATTGTGACAATTGTTTTCCATTTTTCTTTGGATAAGTGTTTCTCATATAGAATTCTGCAGCGTGTCCTGCGTTCAGCGATATGATTTGGAAGAAGACGATGCACATTGCGTTTTTTCGCTTTCTTAAGATTTAAATCAACGTTTATCTTTTTGTTTACAGTGGACACCGAGCATTTTAATGATTTTGCAACTGTCCTTTGACTAGGGGAATTTTCTTTTAACATTAAACAACGTACCTTTGCAATAGTCGAAGATGTCCGTTTTTTCCTTGGATACTTGTTTGGAATTTTTGTCCCACTTGAGGCTCCAATTTGACGTTTTTTTCCTTTCTTGTTGACGATATTACCTATCGACGCTTTAGATATCACAAAACCATGACTCTCACATCGTTTTGGGATAACGGAGTATGCATATTTCTCTTCGGAAAGAGCATAAATGTAGCCTTCGAACCACTGCTTTGTTTAAAACGCCATTTTGAATAAAAACAAAACTTTCAAGCCGCAGACGATGATTTTGACTTTTAAAAACATAGTACAATTGCAATTATTTCTTTTGCAGCAAACGATTTTTTATTACCGCTTACCAAAATCGTCTAAAAAATGTGGGAACAGCCTCTGTAGTAGGCTTCACTACTCCTAATAAACATCGCTACTCGCTCTTGTTGGATTTCTGCCTGAACTCCCTTCTCAGTACTTTGAAACTTACCTTGACAATCCTGATTTGTCATTTTGTTTTTATTTATTTTCAACAATTTTCTCCCAATCTTAATTTTTTCGTTTAACCTCTGATTATAACTTAATTTAAGCTAACTTTTTTTTTAAATGTATCTATTTATTATTTTTTTTATTTTTATTATTTTTTATTCACATTATCAAATCTGCGACAATCTTGCGAACGGTAACCATGAAACATCCCACTGTTGCTATTACCGAGGATAAGGAGCTCATGCTAAGGCGCCTCGCAAGCTTTTCCTACGACGATGACGAGGAGTTAGAATGTTTTCAGAAGGTTGTGCGAAGATTCAAAGATGTGAGCGATGTATCACTTAAGCTAAAATTTTCCACCTCCGAGTACCATTATGCAATAGATCTCACGCCTGAAATACTGAAACTTATACAGAAATGCGTACCAGAGTTCCTTGTAAAACGCATGACATCCATTTTCTGAGCTCCTTTTCCACGTAGTTGACCAAGTAATGTTTCATGAAACTGCCTAACTGAACTGCTTTAAAGTTTTCATCAAATGCAAATGATGTCTTCATGAATCCATAAAATAAAAATATATAAAAACATTACATTAATAATCCCCATGGTTAAATGATCTGGTTTATTGAAAAAGGAGTTGGAACAAATGATTCGGTTTCGTTTCTCAAATCAATTTAGCCAAGTCAAAATAGGTTTTATGGCTAAAAAAAATATGAAAGTTTTGAAAATTGGTGGAGATGTTTGTTTGAACTTACTGTTGAACATACTAAAAGTCCCCAGCGATCAGACTTGAACTTTCACCGCCATCTTGGAAAATGTGTACACTTTTTTGGTTTTTTGCAAGTAACTTGAGAAATACTGATTTTATGTAAAAAATTTGAATACAAAAATTAAAGAGAATTAAATTGTGTACAAAAGCATTATTTACATTTTTTTATAAGTCGAACACGAACAACGATAATTAACTTTGAAAGGAGCGAACCATTACACCTGGGACGCGGATGCGCGAGTCATCCCCATTGCGATGGGGGAAAGACCCGCGCATGTGCGCCAAAAGTCTTGCATACTCTCGTTTGTCAAACCTCTGCATATCAAAGCTCAAGAGAAAGTTGCAACAACATCCAGTCCATTGTTGTCAGGATGTATTTTGAGACTTGCTGGATTCTATATTTTTATGTCATACTTAGGCTGCATTTGGTACATAATGGTTGGAGGTGGGCTAAAATCTAATATATAAAAATGAATGTTTGTCTCTCTGTAATTGTATAGAAATCCACAGTTTAGGAGCAACGATCGTGAAATTTTACATACAGGCGTCTTTAAAAACAGCCGAGGGTCTGAAGAACTTCAAAAATCGAAATTAATTACCGTTGATTTTTAATTAATAAAAACCAACAATTTGTAAGCTGTTACACTTTGTGGAATCACCCCTCTGAATATGGCGTCCACGTTAGGGTTAGCTGGCAAACAGCGAGCGAAAAGATAAAAATAAATAAAATCAAAAAGTTTCAAGTTATATATTAAACCAGAATAATAAATGAAAATAATAATCTTTCAAGTCAGATTTTATACTCTAAAATAAATCGGATCCAACGGCATATTGACACTCCCACACGCGATGGAAAATTCGAATCAACCACGCTAAGTGTCACGATCTTTTTTAATCGCTACTGCAATCCCCCTAGCTTATGTCTTTGTGTCTATTGAAGAGTTAAAGACTAAGCTTCTATACTGCTAACTTATTTATCACTTAAAACTCCTCTTACTCCATAAATGTATGTATATTCACCAACCCATAGCAACTTTCCAAAAAACTCATTGCGTATATTTTTTACTTTACTCAACAGTGTTGTGTATAATCGTGGCGCATTCGTTAAAACGGTTCATTTGGTACTCCGTAAGACTCGGGTTCGAATATGGAGATCGTGCAAATTTTGCTAAACCTGTATTTTCAGCTTTTTTATGAAGGCTTTTTTATTTCAGCTTTTATTTTATTATTTTTTTTAATTATGATCTTTATTTTATTTTATTATTTTTTTAATTATTATCTTTATTTTATTTTATTATTTTTTAAATTATTATTTTTATTTTATTTTATTATTTTTTAAAATTATTTTTATTTTATTTTATTTTTTCAGCTTTTTTATGATGAAAGACCGAATATAGCCGAAATCTGAGGAGTTTATTATACATTTATATATTTTTAATTGGTTTTCATATTATTAATGTGTATAACATTTCGTATGCTTTTTTTTCTATGTTATTTATACTGTGTTTAGTTTTTTAATGGATTTTGGTAGGTTTATTATAAATTTATAGATTTTATGTTTTACTTTCCAGGATTTTTTGCTCCAATGATAAAGGCTAAATCTTTTCTATGTTATTTATACTGTGTTTAGTTTTAAAATTGATTTTGGTTAACAAACATTCATCAATAATTTATTTCTATATATATATATATATATATATATATATATAATATATATATATATATATATATATATATAATATATTCTATATATATATATATTTATATATATATATATATATATATATATATATATATATATATATATATATATATATATATATATATATATATATATATATAATAAATACGACGATCAATGTATACGATTGATGTAAAAAAAACAAAAAAATATATTAATAAAAAAATCGTAAGGGATATTTTTATAGACAAAATAATGTAGAAGAAAATATTCCAATTAAATCTCATAGGACATACTAATGAATATAGTACAGTTAATGTAGTACAGTTTGAGGAACATATCTTTTACATTATTTTAATATTTTTTTGAATAATGTCCAATCGTCTGCCGCATTAGCAAGAAAAAAAGGTTTTTTTTTGCCTATTTCGTTGTTATGTGAAGATAAATTTATTTAAAGTAACAGAAAAAGAAATCGCGTGATCAGCGTTTAGTAAATTAACCTTTTACATGCCAATGTTCCTTTTTTGGAACACCATGTTTAATATTTTTTTAAAAATAAACTGTGATATCTGTCAGTTTGAAAAAATTTCCGTATATTATAGAAGGCTTGATTGATTTTTTGACTTTTTTTTTTCAAATATGAATATTTTAGCGTAGAAAAATTTCTAAAAATCAGCTTTTTTCACAATTTTTACAGTACGTAAGAAAAATAATTCTATAAAATTCCTAAAAATTCAAATCCACCCAAAAATTTCCCCATCGTACTTGCAAAGGACAAGTTTAACGAGTTAATAAAATAAATTAAAATAATAACAAGAAATATTTCCTCAAGACTGCGTAAAAATGCAATGTTCCAAAAAAGGAACATTGGCATGTAACGATATACAAAAGCAGTGATATCACACGTGATCAGTGATTCTGCCATCTGATTACTTAGAAAATTCAGCCGAACTTACAAAGCGGTATGCCCTACAAAAAGGAGACTCTTTAGACGTCGACGCAAATGACATTCGGCAGTTTCTTGGATTACTGTTGTTTAGTGGCTACCACTCAGTACCTGATGAAAATACATATTGGAGCTCTCAGGAAGATTTGCATATCCTAATTGTTAACAATACAATGCCCAGAAATAAATTTCGGATGTTAAAAAAGTATTTCCACATTGTTGTTAATAGTAAATTGGAACCAGGCGATAAATTAGGAAAAATTTCTCCCTTTTATAAAGAGGTTGGAAAAAATTTTCGTCAATTTGGATTTTTTCATGAAAATATGAGTATCGATGAATCCATGGTTCCGTGTTATGGACATCGTTCGGCTAAGGTGTTCATACGTGGAAAGCCAATTCGCTTTGGTTTCAAAGTTTGGATGATCTGCTCAGCAAATGGTTATCCTTATGCTATGTCTATCTACGGTGGAAAAAGTTCGAAAAATGAAAATTTGCCACTTGGATCAAAAGTTGTCTCCGAACTATTATCTTTTATTGACAATCCAGAGAAACGCAAAATATTTTTCGATAACTTTTTTTACATCGTACAGTCTGCTGACAGATTTATCTAACAAAGGCTTTAAGGCAATCGACACAGTGCGAGATTCCAGAACGGGACAATGTTCTCTTGAAACAGCAAAAGAAATATCGAAATTTCAACGTGGAGAGTTTGATTACCGATGCGATGGAGAAGTTTATATGTGCCATTGGAACGATAGTTTTGTTGTAACTATTACATCAAATTTTATCACTCAAGAACCATTAGGAAGAGCAAAAAGATATGTCCGAGCTAAAATAAAAGTTGATTTTCCTTAACCTTACATTATAAAATTATATAATAAAGGAATGAGTGGAGTACACCTGTTGGACCGACTTCCTGGAAGTTATCGACCAAAGTTACGCAGCAAAATATGGTACTTTATTCCTTGATCATAGTGTGGCATGTAAAAGGTTAAATTCTAAAAATTAATCTTTAAAAATTCACCAAAAATCATAAAATGGAGGTAAAGATTCAAAAAAGATTTCATATTAAAGGAATTTTTATGATCTTTTTCGTGATATAAATTTTATAACCCTCAAACTATTATTATTTTAAATGCAAACTTAAAAGAAGTTACTAAAACAACTCAAAAATTTAATTTAAAAAAAATCTAAGAATTTTTCAAAAATCTTTCTTAGTGCACTCCTACACTATAAGAAGAATCGCCATGCAAAATTTCAGCCCTTTTATTTCCCGCGGTTTGGTCTGTACGTTGTATGTCAGTCAGTCAATCAGTCAGTCAGTTACGGAACTGTTTTATATATATATATTATTATTACTATCTTTATATCGTAACGTTAACTTCATGCGCCCGCATTATTTTTTTATGCTTTTTTTTATTTTTATAATAGCGTAATTTTCATATGATTTTAAACAACAATAATTTTTAACTGGCATTCAATTCGCTGTTAAAACTTTATATTTACACCCTATTTAAAAGAAGTAGGGTGTAAATTTTTCAAAGAGGATGTTTCAACACCCAACTTCAAAGAAGTAGGGTGTAAATTGTAGGGTAGAAAGTTGGTAAAATCAAAATTTTGTGCAATGTATTTAATTTCTCGATTAAAAGTAGTTTTTTTCTAAAAATTAATTTATTTCGCTTGAAAAGCTAAATATTTTATGCACGCGGTTTATATTATTATTACTATCTTTATATCATAAAGTTAACTTCATACGCGAGCATTATTTTCATATGCTTTTTTTATTATTATCTTTATAATAGCTTTATTTTCATATGCTTTTAAACAACTATCGTTTTTATTCATATTATGTTGGTTTTTTATTAATTAAAAATTAAGGGTAATTAATTTCGATTCCGGAAGTTCTTATTATCTTTATTTTCATATGCTTTTTCATTTACGAATTATTCAAATGTTGGTTAAAATACTTATGTAATTCATATATTTGCGTGAGTTTAATTATTGAAATTAATAAATTTATATTTCTGGATAGGATGTTTCAGGTTTTAGTGGTACTATGATGAAAGGCTGAATCTACCAAAATTCTGAAGAGTTTATTATGGAGAGAAAAGGAATTTAATATGTAGAGGATGTTTATAGGAGTTTAATGTGGAGAGGAGTTGATTGGTTTGCAGCCCTCAATCAAACACTTCATTTTTTAAGAGGCAACGCTAGAGTCATATCATGGTTCTATTGGAAATTTCAGCTAAACCTGTAATTTCAGCTTCTTTTTTTGCCCAAATGATAAAAGGCTAAATCTAGCTGAATTCTGAGGAGTTTATTATAATTTTATATATTTTTTTATTGGGTTTTCATTTTATTCATGTGTATAAGATTTCACATGTGTTTTTCTATGTTATTTATAACGTGTTTAGTTTTAAATTAATTTTGGTTAGCAAACATTAGACAATTTGACATTTTTACTTTTCAGATTTTAGGGCTTCAATGATGAAAGGCTGAAATTCCTGAATTCTGAGATGTGTATAACATTTCACATATACTTTTTCTATGTTATTTATACTGTGTTGATTTTTGTTAACAAATATTGTTAAAATCCCGGGCAATGCCGGGTACTTCAGCTAGTAAATACTAATTTTGATGTACGTAACTACGGCAGTAGAAAAAATGTTACCTGGCATACGCTAGAAAAATCCTAGCTCATTTATTTACCCAAACATCTTTAGCAAAAATAATTTTTGACACCATGGGCATATCTGATTTCAAAAGCAATAACTTCCATGAGTTGTTTAGAGATTTTGAAGGCTTTTTTGTGTTTTTGCAAATATCTTGGGAAATATTAACTTTGTGTAAAAAAAAGTTTAATACAAAAATTAAAGAAAATTAAATTGTGTACAAAAAATATTAATTACATTTTGTCGTAACCCTAACACGTCACAAAATATTGACTATCAAATGCGCGTTGATTATAGAGGTAGCGTCCAAGTCTCGTTGCAGCGCTTTCCTTTGAATTATCTCCACTCTCTCGTTGCGGTCTTCTTTAAACACAAGAAAATATACTTTAATGTGTTTTGGTATGTAGATAGTTGATCATTATTAATTTTATAAACGGATGTAATAAACTTGGATGTATTCATTACGGTATTTTCCCTGTGTATAATTTTTTAAGCTTACCTACTTTATCGTTTACGTGCTTTTTTCGGTATGGGATTGTTCGCGTCGTCAGTCTTGAAAAGATCGTCTATGGGTCAGCTAGCATCACCTCATTCATCAATTCCTTTTATTGGATCGTCATGATCTACAGAGCAATAATAACTTCAATCCTTAACTGCAATTGGGTATGTCGTTGTGACATACCCGATTGCAGTTATTGCAGGCCATTGTGCAGTTGATGCCTGATTTCCTACACATGCATCTTTCTCCCCAGTCAGTCTTACAGTTGCAAAACACTATGCTTAAAACTGAATCGGGAGCCACTTATCCATAGTTGTAATGGGCACGAGGGTTTTTTCTTGACGTTTCCAGCCCCACACTTCAGGTTTCAACTCATTTCCAAACCATTTCTGCACTGAGTTATACAACCGAAAGGAATGTAGCCTGGCTTCCTCTTCAGTATAGGGAAGAAACGAAATATATGGTTTTATTTTTGTGCCAAAGTTTGCGAAGCATTTGTACCTAAACTTATTTTGGAACTGTTCACTAGAATGTTCTCCATACCAGATCAGAAAAAGCATTCTCCTGCTTGAGCAACATTATTGTGCGATGAGTTGCATTTATTAAGTACTGTCACGTTGTGTTCCATATCTTTACTTTGGAACATTTTTACACAAAGTTTCTTTCCTTTGTTGAATGCTGCAGAAGTAGTATCGTATCCTCTGAACGCATGGAGAAAAAGGATACTTTGGTATGTCCCGATGATTGTATTTTAGTTGATGAATATTTTTTTTCTTTGCTTTCCCTTTGCGTGGTTTGACGAGGAAAATGTCTTTTTTCAGTAGGAGTGAGAGTTGTTAATAGAACCGGGTGGTCAACATCTTCGCCGATGATTACAACGATGTTGTTATCAGAACATGCTTCATTAATTGCAGTATTTACAATGAGAATGTCGCCGTCGTCATTACTTTGTCGGAATCGAATCCCATTGTTTTCCAGCTCAGCTGATAGAATGCTGATCAATTCGCTCTTGTTGTTTTACATTTGAAAGGAACTATTCTTGTTGAACAGTAACTCGCATGTTTCTACCAAAATTTATGTCTACAGATTTTTTTTACAATAGACCGTATATGTTGTTCAATTCTTTTTGAACTCTTAGTGCTGTTGGATTAGCCATTATAAACGACTATACAGCTGGTACCATAATGCTTTTTTATATAGTTAACTTAATTTGTGAAAGCAGCCGAAAAAGTTAATTGTGTTACCCATTTGACACGGTGTAGGAGAAAACCACTGTCCAGAACGTTGACGCATTTCAGGAGGTTAAGGTATTTGCTTGGAACTTCAAAAACGTCGCACATGGCCAATGTCGTTGTCTCTCGCATACCAGCTTCATTAAACAGAGCCAACGGAAAGGAGCTAACTCATATTCTAAATAAAATGCTAGGTCTTCGTCGCTTTGTTTAGCAATCGCAATTCTCTGAAAAAGCAACAGCGGGTTTACTACTACAGTGGAATTTCGATCTATCGTTTTTCAAGGGACTGGCTGAACTGAACGATAAATGTAGAAAAACGATAGATGCGGGAACATAACAAAGCAATATGATCGACGGAACTATATGAAACAAACGACACATACGGGAAAACGATGATTCGGAGAACGATCGATCGAGATTCCATCGTTTACTTTCACCGTAGAATTGACGGTGATCAAGCTTTCATAAGGTTTACCATTTCAAAGTACTGAGCCCAGAGGGCTGCAGTGGGGCATTCTCTTTCAACTGCTTCAAAGTCATCCTCATTTTAATCTCATATACGATGGCTCGTATATGAGTATGTCC
Source organism: Dolomedes plantarius (assembly GCA_907164885.2). Taxonomy (NCBI): domain Eukaryota; kingdom Metazoa; phylum Arthropoda; class Arachnida; order Araneae; family Dolomedidae; genus Dolomedes; species Dolomedes plantarius. Next base: position 59,215,432 of record OU015499.1, read on the forward strand.
GTTTATGGTATCTAGCGATAGTAGTTCAGTAGCAAAATCTCTAAACAAATCATGGAGATTATTGCTTTTAAAATCGGATATATCCATGGCGTCAAAAATTATTTTTGCTAAAGCTGTTCGAATAATTAAATTAGCTAGGATTTTTCTGGCGTATGCATGGCCAGGCAACATTTTTTCTATTGACGTAGTTGCATACATCAAAGTTAGTATTTAATTTTACCCACCTCCAGCCATTTTGTACCCAATGCAGCCTAAGTATGACATAAAAATATAGAATCCACCAAGTCTCAAAATACAACCTGATAACAATGGATTGGATGTTGCTGCAAATTTCTTTCGAGCTTTGATATGCAGAGGTTTCACAAACGTGAGTATGCAAGACTTTTGGTGCACATGCGCGGGTCAACCCCCCATCTCGATGGGGATGACCCGCGCATCCGCGTCCCAGGTGTGATAGGTCGCTCCTTTCAAAGTCAATTATCGTTGCTCGTGTTAGACTTATTAAAAAAATGTAAATAATGTTTTGTTCACAATTTAATGCTCTTTAATTTTTGCATTCAATTTTTTTCATAAAATCAATATTTCTCAAGTTACTTGCAAAAAACCAAAAAAGTGTACACATTTTCCAAGATGGCGGCGAAAGCTCAAGTCTGATCGGTGGGGACTTTTAGTATGTTCATTAGCATGCTTTTAAAATCGGATCAAACATCTCCACCAATTTTCAAAACTTTCATATTTTTTTTAGCCATTCGTCAAAATCGGGTCTATTTTGACTGGGGTAATTGTTGCAGTAGACAAGCGTCTACAGACAGCAATCTAAATCCAGCACAGGGGCGGATCCAGGGGGGGGGCTGAGGGGGCTGCAGCCCCCCCCCCCTTTAGGTCATGTTTTGGGAAGAGTTCCGTATCCTGTGCCGCTTGGCGCTATTTGGCGCGGTTTCTGTTTTTTCCGTTTTTGGCGGAAAATCAGATTGTTGCAACCTATCTAAGCGACGCCATCTTTTTGGCGTCACTTAGGCTTAAAACAAAACTAATAGAAACAAAATGAATTGTATAACTTACCAGAAAGCCACTTTTTGAAGAAATAATAACTGTAGAAGGGATTTTGGGTAGTCTCTTTGGATCTGCCATTTAAAAAAAAAAAAAGAGAGAGAGATCCCCCCAAAATGCAATAAATTTCCAAAGAAAATTCCAAATTTTCCCAATAAGAATAACCTAATTAATTTAAATAATCACATTAGTGTCAAAAAGTAATAGTTTAAAAAGTAGTTATAGTGCCGTCTAACTGAAAAAAATTATGTGAATTAAAATAAAAGAGATTAAAATTACAAAAAGCTCAAATTTCTCAAAAAAAAGAAATAAAACTAAACTAAAAATAATAAAATTTCAAACAAAAACCACGGTAAGAATGTATTATATGATAAAATTTCGTAAGATTTCATAATTATTTACAATTTTATAAAAGTTAAAACCAGTGTATTAAACATAATTTTTTTATAAAACGACAAATTTTCCCAATCGGGATCAACTAGATCATTTTCTAGGTATTTCGTCAACAAACACAAACAAGAAAGCCCCATCAAAACACAGTTAAGAATACACCATATTGAAATATTTATCGCCCTAAAAAATCGTCAAATTTTCCGGCACAGGATATGGGACTTCTCCCCATGTTTTTTAATTTAGAGAAAGAACTCAATATTACAAGAAGCAAAGAAAATAAAGTAACAAATAATATGTAGCGCTAGTGCCAACTTTTGGGGAAAGAAACGTTAAGTTTAAACGTGCTTGTCGATTAGAAGTGCGCCAGTACTGTGCATTTCGCTTGAAGGTCAAGTCTAGTGTATAAAAATAGATACGCGATCGCCGTGCCCCATCACCAGTCGCGCCAAGATCCCTTTCCCTGCCGTCGCAAAGCGTTAGTGACAAAAAGACAGGTTCAGTGTGTGTTGACTTGTGGTTATTGAATAACGGGTCGCGTAATAAAGGAAATTCAAACCCAAAACGAAGGAAATTTTAGAGAACTGGTGCGTTTTCATATCGAATCAGGAGATGTCTCAGCAAACACCTCCAGTCAGAATGCGCTAATGCAGTTGACTCTAGTAAAACGATTCAAAATGAATTAATCAACTGTTGCAGAACTGAAGTCCGAAATGTCATACAGGAACGAATCAAAGCTGCAAAATACTATAGCATATTATTTGATGAAACAACAGATACTGCTCATGATTCACAACTGACATTTTCCACACGCTACTGCTACGAAGGAAATGTTTATGAAGATTTCCTGGACTTTGTGGATTCCAGAAAACCCGTTGAAGCTTTTGCACAAGAAGAAGACTTAACTTATTTAAGTGAACCCTCCTTGACTGGTGAAGTGATAGGAAGTACTGTGCTTGGATTAATTAAAAAAAGTAATTTGGACCCAAAAAACTGTGTAGGAATAGCCACTGATGGATGTAGTAGTATGGTGTCTGAGGTAAAGGGAGCAGTAAATGCTGTGAAACGTTGTGCTGTCAACGCCACCCATTGCCCGTGCTTAAACCATGCTTTGAATTTGACACTGACAAAGGCCTCTAAGATTCAAGAGGTCAGAAGTTCAGTCGACACCATAAAAACAGTTATTTCTTTTTTTAGAGCAAGCCCAAAGAGAAACTCTGTGTTAAAACAAAAATTAGGCAGACAGCTTATAGTGCTCTGCCAAACAAGATGGGTGGAACGCCACGATAGTATTCATTTGTTTTGTTCAAGCCTTCCAAAAATTCATGAAGTGCTTGAATTTGTAAGTACTTGGAAAGAAACCGAAGCACTGTCTCTTTTAAATAATATAGTCTCTAGTTCTTTCATAGTTTCCATAGCGTCTCTAGCAGACATATTAGCTATCACTCTTCCTCTTAGCCGGCTATTCCAAAGAAAGAGCATTGACCAAAAAGAAGCCAGTGAAGCTCTTCAATCTACTTGTTCTACCTTGGAACAGAGAAGATCAGAGTGTGAAGAGTTTTTCCATGATGTATATATCTTGTAGCAACAGGTTTAGCTGAAGATATGGGTACGGAGGTGTCTTTGCCTCGTATTGGTCAAAGGAAAAAAAAAACCGAATTAACCCCAACATTGTCGAGCTTGAGGAATTCTACAGGGTAACAATTTACATTCCTATATTAGACAGGATACTTCAAGATATCATAGATTCCCCGATGACATTATGAAACCCCTTGAACTATCAATCCTGATACGCACTTCGGTTGTTAAAATGTCCCCAACAAACCTAAGAGAATCAGATAAGGTCTTGTTTTCTAGATTTCAGTTTGCTGTGGGGAACATTTCAAGTCATAGTGGAGCTGTTTTTAGCAATGAAGTTGCCCTGTGGCAAAACAAATGGTTAAATCAGCAACCAAAGACAAAAAATGAAGAAATTCCAGAAACAGGCATTGAAACTCTCATCAAGTTTGACAAAGAGGTTTATCCTGCAATACACGAATTGATGAAGATTTTTGCAACTCTGCCGGTTAGCACAGCTACTGCCGAGTGGTCCTTTTCAACCCTTCGAAGGTTAAAGGACTGGATGAGAACAACCACGAGAGAGGCTAGACTTGTAGCATTAGCACTGCTAAACATTCACAGAGGAATTGCGGATAAAGTTGATGCAAAAAATTCGTTGATAGGTTTGCTAAAATGAAGAAAAGGAAGTTGGAGTTTGTTGTTTAGGTCAAAACTTGTTTTTGTCACCTGAAACCTACATAAAATTGTCCAAATATCAGTTTCTTTTATATGTTAAATTATCACAGCTTGCACAAACGGAGCAATGTATTTTACTTTATTAAATATAACATATTAAAAGTTTTTAATAGGTTGAATTAGATTTATAAATACTGTCTTTACGTAATATAGCCTGATATGATCCTTTGTCCTCAACAGTTTAAGATTTGAGACAATTTTGTAACATTTAAGTTAATTAGGTCTGAAATTATTTACATAACAATAACATTATGAAAAATGTACCAATATGTTATAAAACTGTACCAAGATTAATTAAAATAAAAATCCAAATGTATCGTATTTGAATAAAATGCCATAGTTTTCATGTTACATTGGGAGAGAATGTAAATTTATTGGTTTAAAATAATATTTTAAGGTGCTTTTGAGGCACTTAAAATAGCCTAAGTTTTCACGCTCTGTATTTTTAAAAAAATTTCTGGAGAAGGCCCCTTGGTCCCTCCGCTGAGCAGGGGATATCCCATAACCTCCCCCCCCCCCGGGTGGAAGACAGCCCCCCCCCCTTGAAAATCGGCTGGATCCGCCCATGATCCAGCATCAGCTTCGTTTTGCTCCTGCTGCCATCTGTTGACTTATATAGGAATCTTTTTATTATAAGTGTTTTTCTACTTCTACGAAATTTAGTATGTTTTAAAATCTGAATATAACACAGGATTTAAAGAGATTTTAACAAAATAAATAAATGAATAAATTGAAATAAGTATATTATTGAATTTTAAATTTACTTTCTTCAAATATCCACAATATTAATTTTTAAAATTTTAATTTGTTAATTAGAAAATAAGTGTATTTAATAAGCTTTAGTTAAAAAAATTAAGTTGCATAAATTAAAAATTTAAAGTTTTAAATTGCAATAATTTAAATTTATTTTAGCATATAATTTTTAAAAAATCAAATTTTTAAAATATAAAAATTTATTTTAATGTGGTTACATTTTTATGCTAAATTATTGAATAAATGAGGGAACGATGCTGAGTATGAAGGAATGACAGATCACTATTAAAGTTGACTATTTTCATATAACACACTAGTTTTGATGTAATTATTAGTAGGCAAGAATAATACATTATTTTCATAATGGTTTATTTAATTATAGTAAAAATTTTATCCATAAATAGGCACATGTAAAATTATTTATAAAGAAATTTATATTGGTTTTCTTTGCTATTACAAGGTGTAGGCTGGGGCAGTTCGTATTTTATGCCTATCAAGCTGTAAGCATGAATGTCCTTTGTTGACGGTCATGCATATCTGTAGTTTCTCGTTGAAACCATGACATTTATAGTGCAATTTTCGACGTCTACTAATAGGATCTCTCCATGATACAGTGTTTTATCATAATTTATCATTACCTACTCACCAACTTTGTATTTAGTGTTTTTGATCTTTCTTTGCTGTAGATTTTTTTTCTTTTATTTTGAGAATTTAATTGAAAATAAGTGCATTTGAAAATCTTGCACTGAAAGCAAGAAAGTGAATGAAAGTCCAGTACTGTATGTGCTGAAGTATATACAATCTGATGAATCTTGCCCAAAAATGGTTCTAAATCTTTTGCTAACATATTATCAGCTTTACATATCATGTCATCATCAATTGGAAATATCTTGTTTCCTGTACATTCTTACCTTAAAATTTTGATTAAAGTTTCAAATGTGTTGACATCTTTACTTTCAGCTATAATTAATTCTATCTGTTGTACTACGTTTTAAAAGTTTCTCCTATGCTGTCAGGTACACCTGTAACTGCATAAAATGTAAATAATTAATTCAAATTTAACTCTCAAATATTTTTATAATTTTTAAATGTTACTTTTGTAATTACTGTTAAAATTAATTGTGTGGCAACAGCAATGTACATAGTTTCTTTTTAGAATGCAGTTGAGTTAAAAAGAATAAAAATGGTTGTGTTGAATAGATATATTATTAGTTTTCTTTAGTAAAACACCGTTAAATTAGTAAGTTCTGCTTACGTTGTCTCAACTAGGAGGCAACACACCTTTCCCATGGCCTGCCACTGTATAATTCCATGTCACGTTTTGTATGCTGGGAAACTATTCTTGTGTGCGTTACCTTAACAAATGAAACATTTTGTTTCTGTATTGTGTACAGGGTCCATCACCTAACATATGAACAGTATGAATTGAATGCTGGTTCTTGAAAAACATATTTTTAAATGGTCTGTAGATGAGCCCAAATGGCCGATGTGTCATGTCCGAGTCTTTTGATTGCAGTGGCAAAAGGAATCAATGTTAATGAATCCTTTTGTGTCTGGTAAAGAACACAGTTTCGTTGCACATCTTTGTGCAATGAAATTTGTTTGAGAACTCCATCAAAGTGTACTGATTGGATTTCTTCACTATACTTACAACAGTAATTTTCACCGAAGTCTGTATGTATTAGTACTGCATTAGGTTGTAGATTCTTCTTTAAATCTGCTATGCCTGTATATTGATGTTTAATGTTGCCAAGATGAACCAAATAACGGCTTATATTCTCTTTACATTTAGTAACTAAATTTAATGCTGTTTGTATCTCCTTATTTACAGATTTTGTCGCGACTTTTTTAACACTCCTGCAAGAATTAGTTTTCTCCAAGATCCACTTTTTGTATTTAATAAAATCATATTACATTTGTATTTAATAAAATCACCTTTGCATGTAATAAAATCATAAAATAAAAAGATTCCTATATAAGTCAACAGATAGCAGCAGAAGCAAAACGAAACTGATGCTGGATTTAGATTGCTGTCTGTAGACGCTTGTTCGCGAGGCACGTATAAGATCGACGTCACTTCCAGTCACATGCTCAGGGGGAGTTGCCCGTCGTATGCATTTGTATTTGAAGATTAACCTGGAATGTTCTATTAGTGAGGTAGCTATAAATTAAGTGAATGATTTTAGGTGTGAAATTGTAATTTATGAGCTTGTGAATGAGACCCTGTACCCAGACTGAGTCGAATGGCCTGCTGATATCCAGAAAGACAGCAGCTGTGGATTTGCTGCAAGTTTTAGCTTCGGCGAGTTCATTTACTGCTCTATATAATTGATGGGGGGCTGAGAAAGAACGCCTGAAACCAAATTGGTATGGGGGAAAGGATATCATTATTATCAGGGTGAGTGTTTATAAAGTTTAGTATGAATTTTTCTGCAATTTTACTAATAGTGGATAGTAAGCTAATAGGTCTGTAATTAGTGGGGTCTGAGGGAGTTTTACCAGGTTTGTGTATGGGGATTATAATAGAGTTTTTCCAGGGAGAGGGGAAGTAGCTGGTGCGAATAATGGCATTAATGAGAGTGGTTATGTTACTATAGATCTTTGGTGGCAGGTTTTTAAGCATTATACCAGTAATTTTATCCGCACCAGGAGCTTTATTGTTTTTAAGTTTTCTGATGTAGTTAATTTCTGAGGGGGGAATATGAGATTCCCCCTCAGAATATTGGAGTGATGGGGGAGTCAAGAAGGTTTTCAACATTAATATTTACTTCTCTCTCAGTCGGGGGGGGGGGGGGTTAAGTTATGGGGGGTGAACTGGATTTCAAGTTTTTGTGCAATTAGTGCTGCTTTGTCTTCCTGGGTAAGAGCTTGTGTACCTGTAGTGTTATTGTAAAGAGGTGGCATGTTAAACTTAGTTTTAAATTGTTTTGTGGCTTTCCAGACAGAGTTGTTTTGTGTAGTTAAATTAGTGACATAGAATTGCCATCTGGTGTCTGATTTGTGTCTGATGTATGTTTTTAAGTTTTCTTGTGCTTGGTTCATGAGTGTTTTGTGGTGTGGGAGTCTGGTTTGCTGCCATGTTTTCCTGGATCTGTATCTTAGGTTTTTAAGGTGGTTAAGTGTTTTGTCAGTAGATTTTCTATTATTATTGTTGTGAGTTGTTTGGGTGGCAGTGTTATAGGCTGTAGTGATGGTGTTGGTGATATAATTTGTGTAATTGTCAATTTCATCAGGTGTGTTTGGGATATTAAAGTTATATGGTGTATTCTTAAGTAATTGATTAAAGTGATTCCAGTCAGTGATAGTTTTATGGGTGGTGTGATTAAGATTTAAATTTAAATTAATGGTTAGCTGAACTGGAAGGTGATCTGAGTTAAGTGCATAACATGTTTGTATGTTCATGGCATATGGGACTCCCTTAATGAGAGCAAAATCAATGATGGAACCATTACCTTGGTAACTGTAGTGTGTTGGTGTATCGGGTGCAAGAAGTGTGGTTTTGGAGGGGGGAATGTAAGTGGAGACTAATCTCTGGTCCTAGTCTGGACAAAGAAGGTGCTATATTTCATGGTGGTAATGGTGAGGTGAGGGTGTCAGATGGTAATGAATTGCTTTTTAAGGCTGTGCTAAAGAATGGGTTGTATTATTTATTCCCTAAGGTACCCAATCCTGATACCAAACAAGTTTCATTTAAAGCCTGTTTTGTTGGTAGAAAAGATGATTTAAATACTTGGCATAGGAGGGCAGGTCATGTTAGCCCTGCTATCTTGAAACATACGTATAGGCAAAATGGTGCGCGAGGGTTACCAATATTTAAAAACCTAGATTTAAAATGTGACGCATGTAGGATTAACAAATTCAAACGCGTATCGTATAAATCGACAAAATACATTAGAGCTAAACACCCACTTGAGCTATTGTATGCCGATGTTTGGGGACCTTGCCGAATAGTTGGACGAGAGGAGAGATATTTTCTCTCGATAATAGACGATTTTTCAAGGCGGGTAGCTATTTACCCGATCAAACAAAAATCAAATGTGTTTGCCATAGTTAAGCAACATATCACTCATGCTGAAACTTTTACAGGGAAGAGAGTGAAATTTTTTAGGACAGATAATGGGGGAGAGTTCGTGAATGAAAACTTTAAAGCTTATTTTGCTGACAAGGGTATCGAGCATGAGCTAACTAATATTTTTACACCCCAGCAAAATGGAGTTGTGGAGAGGTTTAACCAAACGGTAGCTGACGAGGCTAGAACCATCCTCAGTGAAAGTGGTTTAGATCCAAAGTTCTGGCCAGAAGCAGTACTTTATTTTGTCTACACATGGAATAGATTGTGCCCAAGAAATTTGTCAAAAACTCCCTTTGAGCTGTACGGTGGCTCTAAACCATCCGTCAGACATTTAAAACCTTTTGGGTGTGTAGCGTATGCCGGTATACCCAAGCATAAACAGACCAAGTTGGATGCTAAGGCAGATAAAGGGATACTGGTCGGCTATGCTTTTAGGACAAAAGAATATCGCATATGATTGCCGGAATGTGACAAGATCATAGAGACAATTAACGTTTCGTTTGACGAGGAAGCGGAAAACGACTTCTGGCGCAAAGGAGCGGTGCTCATAGACCTGTAATATATGTAGACAGTGCATTGCTATTCAAAGCAGCCGAAAAAAAGCAAGTAAGGGATCTATCACGTGACTTCGGGTGAGCTATCCCAGATTTGGCTTGTTATCGCATCATTTGGCATTATAAAATATTTCTTTTCACGCGCTAGTGGCTTTAAAGTACTCTAAATTTCTTAAGTCATTCGATATTAATTTTTGTTTCAATACGTTTTTAATTGATTCCTATTCAATTAATCAAATCATCAGCAACATTTTGTAAAAAAGCATTAATTTTATAGTTAAAGATTGTGGATACTTGATATTAATGCTTCAAAATGAATTGTAGGTTTTAAATCTCTGATATTCCCAATTATCCAAAAATATGAAGTTCGGGAAATATGAAAAAATTGTAAAATGATTTTGACAAATATATCAATTTTATTCATTGACGATGAATTTTAATGCAGCTATCATAAACATATGCATTATCGTTACATTACCATACATTGATAATATTCATCCCATACCATACATTGATAAAATTAAAATGAAAAATAATTAGGGAAAACTGAAATGAACCAAATTAAAAACATGAATAAAGGAAAATTGGTATATGAGGAAATGTGTGTCAGACAAAGTTAATTTTCAACGTTGGAACTTCATTTGCATACTAATTTATATATACTCAATTGTCTGCTTTTGCAGATGCGATGGAAAAGAGAAAATTGTAGGCACTGCATCTGCTTTAAGCCAAGTTCCTCCAAATTTAGCTCTATCGAAACACTCCAGCTTAAAATGCTTAGAACATAATTTCGAAACATTTGTTGCTTTGAAATTTTCTCTTTTCAGCTGTGTTTCCCACAACTTTCTTCATTTTTCGGAAAACTAATAAATGAGATAGGGATTAGATAATATTGTAATAAATCTGTTAATCACATGAAAACTAAGTAAATGATACATAAAAGAACACAACAAACTAGTGTTAAAAGTAGATAACGGAAATTAAAACTTTGTTTAAAAACAGCATAAATGTGGAAAAATTCTACAATTATGTGTTTTTAACAAAGTTTTAATTTGCGTTACGTGAATTAATGACGCTGTACTACATTTTTATTACTCTTATTATAGGTTAATTTAAGGAGTTTCATAAACGCAAAATTATATTTTTACATAATATTTTAACAGCTCTGTTTTTTATACAGATTTTTTATAAATATATTGTGTCCTAATTAATCAATTTTTTTAATAATTTTCATGAATATGTATTTTTTAATTTATATATACAAAAATTAAAAAGATAGTGTAACAAAATAAATGAATCTACAACATTTTTCACTAAAAACCCCTTTTTACGGACGTATGTTATTAATATTTTACATTTATTTTGATAACTATGGAAGAAGAATATTTCTCAGTGGGATATAATGGCAATTATAAATATAGAAATAAATAAATTTTCTAAATGTTATAAATAATCTCATAACGTTATATGGTAAAACAAAAAACAACATGTACTAGATAAAAGAATATGTGCATGGCGGTAAACAAGCATGCATTTTGTTTCCTTGGCGTAAATATTTATCGCCAAGGTAGAAAGTATGCACATTGCTAATTGCTGAAGTTCATTTTATTCTTAATGCAATTTTAACCATTTTGAGAGGCAAAATTTTTTAATGTACATATACCTATGTAAAATAATATACTTAAAAAATATTTCAACACAATACATTATTTACAAGGGCAGAAAATCCATTTTTATTGCAAAACGTCATGACTACATATGTCAAATTATTCTTTGTTTTACCAAAAATATACATTAAAATCAAAGCAAAAGACTTACAGGTGAAACATAGTGTCTCCACCTTTGACGTATTTTGCGTTGCATCCATAGGCACAGCAGGAATTTACTATTTTAAGCTTAAAATCTAAAGCAAACATAACTTTCGAATGTATTCCCACCAAGTGTACAATGTAAAACCTATGGAAGGAAAGATGCGCAGGAATTGCTGCGCGTAGTGGAGTCCCGAAGTCACGTGACTTCATGTATTGCTTAGCCAAGGGTTGCCAATGCTCTCTCTACCTTATTTCAGCTCGATGGCAATGCTGGGCTCCAGTAATTATGACATTTTCCCTGCAAGTGATGGTGAGTAGGCTTTTTGACCCAGGTTTCCCCGAACCCGAAAACCCGGGTTTTTCAAAGATTTTACGAACCCGAAGAAGTTTTAATGTAAATCCGGGGAATTAGTTATTTATCTAATACAGTAGAATACCAATTATATTCCTTAATTTGGAACCAACACCAATCATATGATGAGTTTGATAGTAAAATTTTTTACAGAAATAACTCCTTCGATGACATTCCTAGTCAAACTAAGATTATTCTAAAAATTTCCAGTTAGTAAGGAGTGCACAATAAATCATTACACGGAATTGACAATCGCTCCGATAAGCACATGTTGTTAAGGAAAACAATAACAATATATTTTATTTCAGTCAGTTAATTTGCAGAGGCGTACTCCATGGAAGTCAGAATAGGAGGAAAACGTCACACATATCTGCTAAAATTACATTTGGCATCACGCGTTACTTTGTTGCTGGAAGTATGCGGCGCTATTTTTGTACCCGAAAACTAATCAAAGCTGAACATGCTGATGTCCCTTGCTGTTGAAACCACACCTGTTAATGATTGCACAATCTTCAGATAGTCTGAATATCCTGGGTTTTGGATTACCTTCTTGAGGTAAAGGAGTAACGGTGCAAACTTCTAAAAATCCAATACCTGTTCGAAATAAACCTGAAAGGGCATCGGCATTCTTGTCTAAACCTGCAGCAATACCAATTGCATTCGGAAACTCCAGGACAAATAAAGTTGTTTTTAGAACTGGAGTATCTTTAACTTTAGACTTTTGGAATTAGGGCCCACTTGGCAGCAAGTAATCCTAGAGTTTGTGATGCCTCAGGTGACAGAACTTTATGTAATGCTGGCATCAATAGTTCTCTATAGAATTTTTTATTGCCACTATATGTAGATATCGCCCCAAATGCAACAGTCCCTCCAGATCCCAATATGGCAAGGGACTTTAACTTTTTCAGAAATAACTCCTTCGATGACATTCCTAGTCAAACTAAGATTATTCTAAAATTTCAAGTTAGTAAGGAGTGCACTATGAATCATTACACAGAATTGACAATTGCTCCGATAAGCACATGTTTGCTCATGTTGTTAAGGAAAACAATAACAATATATTTTATTTCAGTCATTTAATTTGCAGAGGCGTACTCCATGGAAGTCAGAATAGGAGGAAAACGTCACACATATTTGCTAAAATTACGTTTGGCACCACACGTTACTTTGTTATATTTCCTCCTTTATTTTTAATTGCTTTTCTCTACACTTATCTTGGTTTTTTCATCACTTGAAAACCTTCACTGTTCCAGTATCAGATTACCATTACTATAATCCATACTCTATGCATCTTCCTTTTATTTAATAAAAAAAAAAAACATTCTTTTAATCAAAAGTTCATTCTAATTAAAAAATTTTCTCAGACCAGAAAGCAAATTGTCTCTAATAATAAATTATTGCAGTGAAAGCACAGCCTGCAAGAAAGATTTTCTCGTAAGTTCGATCAACTAATTCCTGTCATACTTGTCATTATTCAGAGTTTAATGAAGCTCTTCAATTTCAAAAATAATTTCTTATTCCTCCGTATAACACGTGATTGTTTGCTGAAAGTATGCGGTGCTATTTTTGTGCCCGAAAACTAATCAAAGCTGAACATGCTGATGTCCCTTGCTGTTAAAACCACACCTGTTAATGATTGCACCATCTTCAGATAGTCTGAATATCCTGGGTTTTGGATTACCTTCTTGAGGTAAAGGAGTAACGGTGCCAGCTTCTAAAAATTAAATACCTCTTGGAAATAAATCTGAAAGGGCATCGGCATTCTTGTCTAAACCTGCAGCAATACCAATTGGATTCAGAAACTCCAGGACAAATAAAGTTGTTTTCAGAACTGGAGTATCTTTAACTTTACACTTTTGGAATTAGGGCCCACTTGGCAGCAAGTAATCCTGGAGTGTGTGATGCCTCAGGTGACAGAACTTTATGTAATGCTGGCATCAATAGTTCTCTATAGAATTTTTTATTGCCACTATATGTAGATATCTCCCCAAATGCAACAGTCCCTCCAGATGCCAATATGGCAAGGGACTTTAACTTTTTCAGAAATAACTCCTTCGATGACATTCCTAGTCAAACTAAGATTATTCTAAAAATTTCAAGTTAGTAAGGAGTGCACTATGAATCATTACACGGAATTAACAATTGCTCCGATAAGCACATGTTTGCTCATGTTGTTAAGGAAAACAATAACAATATATTTTATTTCAGTCAGTTAATTTGCAGAGGCGTACTCCATGGAAGTCAGAATAGGAGGAAAACGTCACACATATTTGCTAAAATTACGTTTGGCACCACACGTTACTTTGTTATATTTCCTCCTTTATTTTTAATTTTTTTTCTCTACACTTATCTTGGTTTTTTCATCGTTTGAAAACCTTCACTGTTCTAGTATCAGATTACCATTACTATAATCCATACTCTATGTATCTTTCTTTTCTTAAAAAAAAAAAAAAAAAACATTCTTTTAATCAAAAGTTCATTCTAATTAAAATTTTTCTCAGGCCAGAAAGCAAATTGTCTCTAATAATAAATTATTGCAGTGAAAGCACAGCCTGCGAGAAAGATTTTCTCGCAAGTTCGATCAACTAATTCCTGTCATACTTGTCATTATTCAGAGTTTAATGAAGCTCTTCAATTTCAAATATAATTTCTTATTCCTCCGTATAACACGTGAAAAATGTGAATCGAAGACGTTTTACAGAACTTCTCTTCAATTTACAAAGATTAATTTCACAAGGATTGCTTTCAAATAAAACAATCTCTTATGTTCTGTTCACATAGGAGTCCAGTAGTGGAAGCTTTAAAGTATGAAATATAATTAATCAATGACAAACCTCCAAACCATTAACAAAAAAATTTTTGCTTTATGCATTTGCTTATAATCATAGTCTTATAATTACTCTTCTTAAAAACAAACTGCAGAAAATGGAGGGTCCACCAAAATGTCTCGCATGAAAAGGATCCTCGAGCTCTTAAAGTTTTATAATCTGTGTCAAATTATTAAAACTACATCTACATCTTCTGGCGAAACTACTGCTCTTCCCCCTTTTTGGATTTTGGCTCCTCCCCAGGTCAGCTATTCGCGTAAATTTATTGCTTCTTCGAGATTTTTTATTCGAGGGCAGGATGCTCCGACATCTCCACGGTTGACCCACATGGTACTCTTATTTCCAAGAAAATTGGATATCCGTTGAATTTCCTGGAATTTCTTTCTCACGTCCCGAGCAATTCAGGGGGTGCCATGTTTCTTGGAAAATTTGTGCAGTCCCCCCTTTTTCCAATATGGCCGTTTTATGCCCCGTAAGCGTGTTGGAAAAACAAAATAGCTATGACGTTGGAAGGAGTTCAAAATGTCCAAATTCTGGATCCTTCACAACAATCACTGGATTTCCATTTTCGTTAAGAAAAATTCGCACTTATCTGGGGACAAAGTAAGGTTGTATTTTCTCAACCGATCGAACACTAAAAGTAGTTTTCTTTTCATTCCGGAATAGGAATTGGCCGCCAGGACTATATCGTCTATATATGTGTAGATATCCTCACTATTTAAGCCTTTCAAACATAAATCGATTGCTCTTCATAAGTTAGATCTGGTGCAATTTTTAACAGGATTCGTAGTTTCCTATAATTGTGTTCTCTTGCCTCTAATACCTATAAACAAAATAAGACATACAAATATTGTTGTAATGAAACTTCAAAAGTATCACCCGGTGGATGTCTTATTACAATATCGGTGTGAACTTTAATGATAAAAATTCTAAAGTTTTCATTTCATTTAAGAACACATCCACAGTACATTAATATACATATATATATAGAGCGAGAGGAGGACACAAATGAAAAAAGGGGTAATATTTAACAACTAGTAAATAGAGATAATGCTATTCTCCCTAAATAATAATTATTTATCACAATTTAAAATCTATAAACACATAAACAGAAATCTAAAACTGAAATATTTTAAAAGGAATGCCAAACAGGTATTTTTTGATAAAACAGCAAAATTAAATAAGCAGATATGAAATACTAAATACATCTTATTTATAATGTATCACTCACTATCCAGTGTACCTATTCTAATGAAATTTCTTTCATTTTAAACATTGATTAGACATAGGTTTCAAAATTTTGACAAAATAATAGGAAATAAAACAAAATTATGATTGAAGATTAAAACTAGAGAGGAAAACTGGAAAACTTCCCAGCAAAACAACAGCTATGGCATCAATTGTGCAGAATACAAATGCTTAGTCCATCATGTATTATTTGTTTTAATTCTTTTGTTATTTGAACACTGCTCCTTTGATAAATAAATGGATATATATATATATATATATTTATTTATATTTATATAAGAATTAATTTACTTTAATTTCTTCACTCATACATACTAAAGTTAACTTCTATGTGCTGCTTCCTTTCATAATAATTTCCTAAAACTTGGTTGAAGATTTTCAAACAAAAAAATAACATGAGGCTGTTTGGCCTCCATGAAGCAAAAGGTGACCATATGTTCTCCAAAAGACAACCTACAGAAAACTATATTTCAGTTATCAGATTTCTGAAATGTACAAGAAAAATTGCATTACAGAAATCATACTTTATCCATCAGCTTCTCTAAGTGTTGTTTCTTCTGTAAGGATCTCAGACC
Source organism: Dolomedes plantarius (assembly GCA_907164885.2). Lineage (NCBI taxonomy): Eukaryota > Metazoa > Arthropoda > Arachnida > Araneae > Dolomedidae > Dolomedes > Dolomedes plantarius. The sequence goes on from OU015499.1 coordinate 59,231,360, forward strand.
TGGTGTGTTTGGACTTGAGATGTTGATGGTATAAAAATTTAATGTGAAAGAAAATTCCTTTATGCCCTTCATATAGTCCTCATCAGCTGATTCACTCAATTTATTTTTTCCTAAGTTGACTCCTAGAACACCATTTTTGTCCCGAACTTCTAACCGAAGCTTAACATGCTGATGTCCCTTGCTGTTAAAACCACACCTAAATTAATGATTTGTAGAATCAATATGAGTATAATATATATTATTTCTTTAAATTATAAACTAACAGAAACAGAATACTGTCAATTTAACTATGCATGATATTGATCTCCTTGGGATAAGTATCTAATTCAATCTTCAGCTACTTTCCCAAACATATGCATACTATGGATGCTACTATGTAAAATTAAATTTTTAAAAATAGTTGATGATTAAAATAGGGAAACATGGAAATTGTACAAGCAATGAGTAAATATCTTGCTATAATTTATTTTTATTAATATATAGATAGAAATGATAGTAAAAAACTTGAAATACTTAATAAATTACTGTACACTTTCAACTAGTTAAGATGATAGTTTATTATAAATGTAATTTGATTCAATAAATTTATTTTTAAAGTAAATAATTAAAATGCCAGTAATTAAAACTTACACAAGGAGTGTGCTTTTGTAAATCTGCAAGAGAGTGAACATATAAGAAATTAAAAACTAGAAATTCTGTCTGAAGAGAAAAAATTAATAAATGAAGTTTGAACTATTACTATTATATAAACAATAATATTGTCTTTTACTCATTTTGGAGTACCAAAAATCTAAAACTTTGATTCACCATACTAGATCAGATAACACTTTGTTAGTATCATTGCAGGTCAAAAACTCTAAAGAATATTAAGAATAAATATTGATGAATAACCTGTTAATGATTGCACCATCTTCAGATTGGCCGCCAGGATCGTCTATATATGCATAGATATCCTCACTATTTAAGCCATTCAAACATAAATCAATTGCTCTTCATAAGTTTTCTCTTCATAAGTTAGATCTGGTGCAATTTTTAACAGGATTGGTAGTTTCCTATAATTCTGTTCTCTTGCCTCTAATACCTATAAACAAAATAAGACGTACAAATATTGTTGTAATGAAACTTGAAAAGTACAACCAGGTGGATGTCTTATTACAATATCGGTGTGAACTTTAATGATAAAAATTCTAAAGTTTTCATTTCATTTAAGAACACATCCACAGTACATTAATATACATATATATACATAGAGAGGAGGACACAAATGATAAAAGGGGTAATATTTAACAACTAGTAAATAGAGATAATGCTATTCTCCCTAAATAATATTTATCACAATTTAAAATCTCTAAACACATACACAGAAATCTAAAACTGAAATATTTTAAGATGAATGCCAAACAGGTATTTTTTGTTAAAACAGTAAAATTAAATAAGCATATATGAAATACTAAATACATCTTATTTATAATGTATTACTCACTATCCAGTGTACCTATTCTAATGTAATTTCTATCATTTTAAACATTGATTAGACATAGGTTTCAAAATTTTGACAAATTAATAGGAAATAATACAAAATTATGATTGAAGATTAAAACTAGAGAGGAAAACTGGAAAACTTCCCAGCAAAACAACAGCTGTGGCATCAATTGGGCAGAATACAAATGCTTAGTCCATCATGCATTATTTGTTTTAATTCTTTTGTTATTTGAACACTGTTCCTTTGATAAATAAATGGATATATATATATATATATATATGTGAGAGTGAGTTTGGCAACACAACTGAACTATTACTACAACTTCCACTCCTACTACTTCGGCGCGAAGGACTTGGCACGCAAACAGAGTGATGGGCTAGTGACATTACGAAGCGGATGTGTCGCTCCGCAGGCTTGCCGTTTTGAGTCAAATAGCTATGTTAATGCTTTGTTTTTTCTTAATTTCATACTAAGTGTTAGTCCTGTCTTGTAAACATCGTCTAGTTTAATTAAATGTTCAAAATAATTAAGTCTAATGATTCACTTCTAAAGGAAGGAGTACTAACTCCTTCCTACATGGGTGCTCGGCCCTCGGACTCGAAAAATACCCCTAGCATGCTGAACTTAAAAAAAAAAAAACTTTATTTTCTTTCGATGATACGACTTGATTTCGACTTGATTTCGACTTGATTTCGACTGGATTACTGTTGTCTGTCATTTTGGATTTGGATATCGAAAGCGAAAGCCAAAGTGATGTGCCACGGACTCTGATGATACTCTGATGGGATGATGAGAACCAAAACCAGAATTGTAAGTAACTTGGATCATATTAAAATTATTTGATGCATACGTTGACGCTTGTTCAAGAAAATTTTGATGATTAAGGGAATTCTCAACTTATTGATGATTTAAGAAAACTGAAAGATATTTCAACTTTCTTTTGATGCAAGAATTTAATTGATGCTAAATTCATTTTTGATGGTCTTTGACGTTGAATTTATCACTTCTGTTTTCTTGAAGAGAATTCTATTTCGATGAAATTATTTGATGATTTGATGAAAATTTCGACATTTAACTTGAAGAATCTTGTTTCCTTGAACAAACCACAACATAATATATATTTTGAAAGATCGCGAATTGAATACTTTTGAAGATTATTATATTATTATTTTGATGCATAATTTTGACGAAGCGAATGTTTATTTGATGACAACTTTGCTTATTTGATGCGCTTTGATGTTGAACTTAATTCTGCTGTTTTCTTGCGAGAATATTTTTTATTTTGCAGAATGCTTTGATGCTTTCGATTTCACAATTTTGATACTTTCGATTTCCCAATTTTGATGCTTTTAACATTAGAACTTTAACTATTATTTTGATGCTGCATTTACATCCTCTATTTTCTTCAACAGTGATTTATTTTGAAGATTAATTTGATGAATATTTTGCTGAAGTAATATCTAACTTGATACATATCTAAATTTACGTCATCTGTTTTCTTCAACCAGAGAAATTATTTTGAAGAACTTATTATTTGATATTTGATGCTTATTTTAGTTCATAATTTTGTTTTCTTGAACAAAACCTGTTTTAAAGATTACTTATTTTGATGCATATTTTGAGAATCAATATTTTATTATTGAATTGGTATTTGAAAAAATTTCGATTTGAAATTTTATTTTTGAATTTGAGTACCTACGTATTATAAGTATTGATTTTGGTTTTGAATATTTGTATATTTGTGTACTATAATTGTTTGAACCTAGTATATAGTTATGGCTACTCTCAACGATTACCCCAATATTGCAAAATCATTAAAAATTGGTAGTACGAATCAAATAAAGGTTCTACATCGTTTAATTTTTGGTACAGACGGCGACAGACAAAATCGTACCAGATTACGTAAATTTACAGGTTTTAAACAGCCATTCGTGTTGGAAGCAACGAAACAGAAAGTACTTAAAGAGTTTTCACTTAAAGACTTGATTTCTATTTGTAATCTACTTCATTTAGAATTTTCAACTGACCCAGACAAATGTGCCAATACCATTCTTATGAGTCTTAGTGATTTATCGTTATTAAAAGCAGAATTTTCTGATCTTTCGGAATGCGAAGTGAATGATGACTCACTTCCGGGTGCACGTTCATCCCAAACTAACAGCGTTATAGAGGAAAATAGATCTCCCTTTTCCCCCACCATTGACGCAAAAGAATCTTCGAATAAGCAAAATACACACATTTCCGTTGGTGAATCAGATCAAAATTCATTGCCTTCAGTTGAAACTGCGAATCTCTCTTTCCAGTTGTTTAGCCTGAAAGACGTTGTTGATTTAATAAAACCTTTCTCGTCTCGTGATAATTACAGTGTTGAGAATTTTATATCTGACGTTGAAGAACTTTTTTGTTTATATCAGATAAACAATCCAATTCACCAAATTACTTTTGTTAGAAAATGTTTAACTGGTCCCGCTCAAACTTTAATTAGGTCTATTCGTGGAATTACAAATTGGGAACAATTGAAGCACCATTTATTAGACGAATTTTCGGACAAAATTAACGGTATTCAGTTACATAAATTAATGGAATCTCGACGTATGAAACCGTTTGAAACCCTACAAGAATATTTCTTAGCTATGAGAGATTTGGCACACAAAGGTTCTCTCGATGACTCCTCTCTGTTTGAGTATGTCATAAACGGAATTCCTGATTCAACAAACAATAAAGTTATTCTTTACGGTTGTAAATCCGTCCCTGAATTTAAGGAAAAGTTGAAAATTTATGAACAAATCTTTAACAGATCACAAAATTTCAGACAAAATAATCAGAAAAAAATTGATGCTTCCTACCTCAATGTGAAAGTCGATAATACACGTAGCCCAAATACACAGCCAGTATGTTTTTCCTGTGGCTTGAGAGGTCACAAAAGCAACCAATGTTTGAATAAGTCACATGGTAAACAATGCTACGGATGTAAAAGTTTTGGTCATGTTCATGCTAATTGCCCTAAAAGTTATCGAAATTCTAAACCAAAACCTGATTCTCAAAAACCTATTTCTGATAAAACTGTAAATGCACTTTCTCCTGAAACTTCATCGAAAAATCCCATGCATGTTGACATTCAACTTGCAGGAATTCAATTGACAGCACTCTGTGACACTGGGTCACAGGCAACCCTCATCAATGAGAAAACCTATCGAAGAATTGGTTCGCCACCATTGCAGCCCACCAACATTCCCTTTTCAGGAATTGGCAAAAACCAAGTTCACAGCATCGGATTCTTTCAGGATTCCATCGAAATTCAAACCATTACTTTACCTGCTAAAATACATGTTCTAGAGGATGACTTGATTCCTTTTGATGTGATTATCGGAATCGACTTTTTGCAGCAAACCCAATTTACATTTGATGAAGACGGTATTCGTTTTACTCTTGATAATAACATCTTCGTTAATATTGCTAATATTCCTGATGACGAAGCTTTCCCATTTGATCTTTCACACATTTTGAATTCTGAAATTCGTGAGGAAGTTCAAAATATCGTTACTTCCTACAAACCCCATAAAGTTCAAGACACTGAAATTAAAAGGACTATTTTATTACAAGATGAAATCCCCGTAAATCAACGTTCTCGACGACTCCCTTTTGCGGAACAGAAAATTGTAGAAAAACAAATTCAAGATCAGGGCCAAATATGCATGTCTGAAAAACCTCTAACATCTACTCAAGATAAGATTTCTAGGGTAGAGAAAATGGATAATCCAATTGATTTTGAACGTGATGATGATGATGCTGATGCCAGTGATTTAGATTTGCTTCATGATAACGATAATGATAATGCTTTTGATATTGGAGCTATCAAGGCAACTCTTGAACCAAAAATGTTTGATGCCGATGATGATGCCCTTGAGAATGAATCCGTCAAAAGTGAAAAGGTTGAACCAAAATTTCAAGTTATTGAAGCTCCCAAACCCCTTGAACAAATAGCAGCTTTCCAACAACTGAAAGGCATTCTTTCACAAAACCCAGTTCTTCATGTTTTTCAACAGGGATACCCATTAGAACTCCACACTGATGCCAGCTCCTTAGGTTTTGGCGCTGTGCTCTTGCAACAATCCGATGATGGACAGTTTCATCCTATTCATTATTTTAGCCGTAAAACTACAGTTCAACAAGAAAAATATCATAGTTATGAACTGGAAGTTCTTGCCGTTATTGAAGCGCTAAAAAAATTTCGAAACTACTTGTTGGGAACAAAATTTAAAATTATCACCGATTGTGATGCTTTCCAAAAAACGATGCACAAAAAAGACCTACCAGCTAAAATTGCTCGATGGGCATTGATGTTAGAAGACTTTGATTATGAAGTTTGTCATCGACCCGGTAGACAGATGAAACATGTTGATGCTTTAAGTCGTAACCCCATTCTTGTAATTACCTCAAATGATATCACTCAAAAGGTGAAAAATGCCCAAGACCAGGATGAATTTATATCTCAAATTAAATCTATGCTTGAATCTACACCTTCTGATGAATTTTTTGTTAAAAACGGAATTCTTTATAAACTTCATCAGGATGCCGAACTTTTAGTAGTACCACAAATGATGCAGAAAGAAATAGTGCTAAACGCCCATTCACAAGGTCATTTTGCTTCACAAAAAACCGAATTAATTGTTTCTCGTGAATTTTTCATTCCTCAACTTAAGAAATTAGTTCAAGAAATTATTTCGAACTGTATTCCTTGCATTTTGTCCTCGCGAAAATCTGGAAAACAAGAAGGATACCTTCACCCCATTCCAAAAGGTGATGCACCCCTTGAATGTTACCATTGCGACTTTTTAGGACCTTTACCATCGACAAAAAAATGTTATAAGTATCTTTTTACAGTAGTTGATGCCTTTTCCAAATTTGTATGGATCTATCCCGTGAAGTCCACCTCTACGAAAGATGCCTTAGACAAATTATCCTTGCAACAAACTACATTTGGCAACCCTTCAAAAATCATTACTGACAAAGGTAGCGCATTCACATCTTCAGAATTTCAAAGTTACTGCCAGGAACAGTCAATTGAACACATTTCAATAGCAACAGGTGTGCCACGTGGCAACGGTCAGGTTGAGCGTGTTCATGGCACAATTCCCGTTTTAACTAAGTTAGCTCTAGATGAACCTGACAAATGGTTTAAATATGTCCCAAGATTGCAACGTATCTTAAATAGTACCACCACACGCAGTACAAAATTCACACCCTTTCAACTTTTAATTGGTGTTAAAATGAAACAACAAGAGGATCTACAGATTAAAAATCTTCTTGACGAGGAACACCACCAAAGAATTCTTGATGACAAAGAAGCGTTACGTATCGAAGCTAAACGAAATATCCTCCGTTTACAGGAAGAAAACATACGACAATATAACAAACGGCGTAAACCGGCTTGTAAATACAAGATCGGTGACAAAGTGGCAATACAACGAACTCAATTTGGAACCGGATTAAAGCTCCGACCAAAGTTCTTCGGACCATATGAGATCACGAACATCAACCCCAACGATCGTTACGAAGTTCGAAAGTTAGGGCATCACGATGGTCCAACCATAACATCAACTGCAGCGGACAAAATGAAACAGTGGTGCAGAAACTGAACACCAATACCACTGTGTTGAACACTGCTTGATTTTTTGAAATATTTTTCCTTTTTCTGCTCTTTTTTTTTTTTTATCTTTTCAGAATTATTGTTGACAACCCAGCCGCGGACGTCTGGAAAGTCAGAACGGCCGTGTGAGAGTGAGTTTGGCAACACAACTGAACTATTACTACAACTTCCACTCCTACTACTTCGGCGCGAAGGACTTGGCACGCAAACAGAGTGATGGGCTAGTGACATTACGAAGCGGATGTGTCGCTCCGCAGGCTTGCCGTTTTGAGTCAAATAGCTATGTTAATGCTTTGTTTTTTCTTAATTTCATACTAAGTGTTAGTCCTGTCTTGTAAACATCGTCTAGTTTAATTAAATGTTCAAAATAATTAAGTCTAATGATTCACTTCTAAAGGAAGGAGTACTAACTCCTTCCTACATATATATATATATATATATATATATATATATATAAGAATTAATTTACTTTAATTTCTTTACTCATACATACTAAAGTTAACTTCTATGTGCTGCTTCCTTTCATAATAATTTCCTAAAACTTGGTTGAAGATTTTCAAAGAAAAAATAACATGAGGCTGTTTGGCCTCCATGAAGCAAAAGGTGACTATATGTTCTCCAAAAGATAACCAACAGAAAACTATATTTCAGTTATCAGATTTCTGAAATGTACAAGAAAAATTGCATTACAGAAATCATACTTTATCCATCAGCTTCTCTAAGTGTTGTTTCTTCTGTAAGGATCTCAGACCTGGTGTGTTTGGACTTGAGATGTTGATGGTATAAAAATTTAATGTGAAAGAAAATTCCTTTATGCCCTTCATATAGTCCTCATCAGCTGATTCACTCAATTTATTTTTTCCTAAGTTGACTCCTAGAACACCATTTTTGTCCCGAACTTCTAACCGAAGCTTAACATGCTGATGTCCCTTGCTGTTAAAACCACACCTAAATTAATGATTTGTAGAATCAATATGAGTATAATATATATTATTTCTTTAAATTATAAACTAACAGAAACAGAATACTGTCAATTTAACTATGCATGATATTGATCTCCTTGGGATAAGTATCTAATTCAATCTTCAGCTACTTTCCCAAACATATGCATACTATGGATGCTACTATGTAAAATTAAATTTTTAAAAATAGTTGATGATTAAAATAGGGAAACATGGAAATTGTACAAGCAATGAGTAAATATCTTGCTATAATTTATTTTTATTAATATATAGATAGAAATGATAGTAAAAAACTTGAAATACTTAATAAATTACTGTACACTTTCAACTAGTTAAGATGATAGTTTATTATAAATGTAATTTGATTCAATAAATTTATTTTTAAAGTAAATAATTAAAATGCCAGTAATTAAAACTTACACAAGGAGTGTGCTTTTGTAAATCTGCAAGAGAGTGAACATATAAGAAATTAAAAACTAGAAATTCTGTCTGAAGAGAAAAAATTAATAAATGAAGTTTGAACTATTACTATTATATAAACAATAATATTGTCTTTTACTCATTTTGGAGTACCAAAAATCTAAAACTTTGATTCACCATACTAGATCAGATAACACTTTGTTAGTATCATTGCAGGTCAAAAACTCTAAAGAATATTAAGAATAAATATTGATGAATAACCTGTTAATGATTGCACCATCTTCAGATTGGCCGCCAGGATCGTCTATATATGCATAGATATCCTCACTATTTAAGCCATTCAAACATAAATCAATTGCTCTTCATAAGTTTTCTCTTCATAAGTTAGATCTGGTGCAATTTTTAACAGGATTGGTAGTTTCCTATAATTCTGTTCTCTTGCCTCTAATACCTATAAACAAAATAAGACGTACAAATATTGTTGTAATGAAACTTGAAAAGTACAACCAGGTGGATGTCTTATTACAATATCGGTGTGAACTTTAATGATAAAAATTCTAAAGTTTTCATTTCATTTAAGAACACATCCACAGTACATTAATATACATATATATACATAGAGAGGAGGACACAAATGATAAAAGGGGTAATATTTAACAACTAGTAAATAGAGATAATGCTATTCTCCCTAAATAATATTTATCACAATTTAAAATCTCTAGACACATACACAGAAATCTAAAACTGAAATATTTTAAGATGAATGCCAAACAGGTATTTTTTGTTAAAACAGTAAAATTAAATAAGCATATATGAAATACTAAATACATCTTATTTATAATGTATTACTCACTATCCAGTGTACCTATTCTAATGTAATTTCTATCATTTTAAACATTGATTAGACATAGGTTTCAAAATTTTGACAAATTAATAGGAAATAATACAAAATTATGATTGAAGATTAAAACTAGAGAGGAAAACTGGAAAACTTCCCAGCAAAACAACAGCTGTGGCATCAATTGGGCAGAATACAAATGCTTAGTCCATCATGCATTATTTGTTTTAATTCTTTTGTTATATGAACACTGTTCCTTTGATAAATAAATGGATATATATATATATATATATATATATAAGAATTAATTTACTTTAATTTCTTTACTCATACATACTAAAGTTAACTTCTATGTGCTGCTTCCTTTCATAATAATTTCCTAAAACTTGGTTGAAGATTTTCAAAGAAAAAATAACATGAGGCTGTTTGGCCTCCATGAAGCAAAAGGTGACTATATGTTCTCCAAAAGATAACCAACAGAAAACTATATTTCAGTTATCAGATTTCTGAAATGTACAAGAAAAATTGCATTACAGAAATCATACTTTATCCATCAGCTTCTCTAAGTGTTGTTTCTTCTGTAAGGATCTCAGACCTGGTGTGTTTGGACTTGAGATGTTGATGGTATAAAAATTTAATGTGAAAGAAAATTCCTTTATGCCCTTCATATAGTCCTCATCAGCTGATTCACTCAATTTATTTTTTCCTAAGTTGACTCCTAGAACACCATTTTTGTCCCAAACTTCTAACCGAAGCTTAACATGCTGATGTTCCTTGCTGTTAAAACCACACCTAAATTAATGATTTGTAGAATCAATATGAGTATAATATATATTATTTCTTTAAATTTTAAACTAACAGAAAGAGAATACTGTCAATTTAACTATGCCTGCTATTGATCTCCATGGGATAGGTATCTAATTCAAACTTCAGCTACTTTCCGAAACATATGCATACTATGGATGCTACTATGGAAAATTAAATTCTTAAAAATAGTTGATGATTAAAATAGGGAAACATGGAAATTCTACAAGCAATGAGTAAATATCTTGCTACAATTTATTTCTATTAATATATAGATATAAATTATAGTAAAAAACTTGAAATACTTAATAAATTACTGTACATTTTCAACTAGTTTAGATGATAGTTTATTATAAATGTAATTTGATTCAATAAATTTATTTTTAAAGTAAATAATTAAAATGCTAGTAATTAAAACTTACACAAGGAGTGTGCTTTTGTAAATCTGTTATAAAAATAAAATCTAGACTAGAATAAAAATAAATAAATAGTCTTGGTTAAAAATATTTTCTCTGTCATAATAAGAAAATCTGGATTACATATAGACATGATAAATTCTAGACTAGAAAAAAAAATACCATACAAAGCAAGTGGAGACTTTTTCTTTTCTTTGCAGTTTCAGTTTTAAATTCCTCTCAGTTAATACCCGCCACAATTTCCAGAAACTTATTAAATGTGTTATAAATGAAATTGCTTTTGTGGTAACGATACCACTTGCTGAATCTTTAATTTACCCGGATCGTATAGATTTTTAGGTTAGCAAAATTAACTATATTACAGAAATAAAATAACTTCATGATAGTTGAAATAAAATTCACTTCCAAATAACATTCAACTCAGAAAATTGGACTAAGACAAAGGATATTGAGGCAAGAACTAGTTTATTAAAAGATTAACATATTTAGATGACTTACATCTGCTCCTGGTTTATTTACAAGGTAAGGGAGCTTTACCATAACACAATCTTTTATGCCAACACAAAGAGGGAGCACATCTCCCTGGCACTTAATGAATGGGATAAATTCACATATAAAAAGGCTTGTCATTTCTTTACATGGTGGTTGGCAAACCAAAAAAAAACTTAAACCTACAAGTGGAGCTCCTTAAATAAAATTTCTTTAAAATGGACTACAAAAAATAAATAAAAATAAAACTTGCATTACCTCGCGTCATAAGGGCTGAAAATTAAAATAGAGGGGAAATAGGAAGTAAAGGCATAGTAAAGCAGAAAGCAATCGAGGGGTACCCCGGATGGAAAGTCTTTTACAGCATGGGATGGTCAGCAGGGGCTGCGCATTGTTCCATCGTCCCAGGGCTCTTCCATTCCTTCAATCAAAAGTAGGCCGGGTGTCTTACGGAGAGCGCCGGAGCATGAAAACGTCTCCTGTAGGTTCCTGCCAGCGGGGTAAGAGTGTTCTCTCACATCAGCCGAGCATCCGCCAGCCTAGGCCTCCGCACTCCACTCACGGCGTCTCTTCTGCCTCTGTTCTCCGCGGCCGAAATGTAGTTCCTTGCCGCGCCGTAGCTGTGCCTTAGGGAATGGCCTGTACATGCCTGAAAGGTTATGCATTACCTTCAGCATGCCGAGACTCAACTTATTTTTGCTGTAAAAATTCCCAAAACTGGGTTTCTATAAAGGCGCAAAACTCACACGGAGTTATTGGAGCTCACCGCCTTACGTATCCTTCCGCTACAGAGAATGGTAGGGACGGACGGCTGGAACATCGCTTAACATTCCAGGGGCCTGGGATTTTCAAGCCGCCTCCTCCTCCCTTTGGGAAAACAAGAGCCGCCGTTCGAGAAATGGCACCCAACAACGTATCCAATTACTGGTGTACCGAAAGAAGGATAAAAGATAAGACAAAGAAAGGTTCACCGTTACTAGGCAAGAGAGTTAAAGCTTTAAAAACTGGCTTACGTTTATTAAGATTTTAAAAACAGTTTGCCAAACCACCTAAATTAATTTGCCACCACCTTACAATAGATCAATTTAATTACGTACATTTACACCTAATTTCACTTCTTAATAATTCATCTACCTCCTGAGACATTTAATTGCAATAATATCCGAGATACTTAATTACATTGTGGTAACGATACCACTTGCTGAATCTTTAATTTACCCGGATCGTATAGATTTTTAGGTTAGCAAAATTAACTATATTACAGAAATAAAATAACTTCATGATAGTTGAAATAAAATTCACTTCCAAATAACATTCAACTCAGAAAATTGGACTAAGACAAAGGATATTGAGGCAAGAACTAGTTTATTAAAAGATTAACATATTTAGATGACTTACATCTGCTCCTGGTTTATTTACAAGGTAAGGGAGCTTTACCATAACACAATCTTTTATGCCAACACAAAGAGGGAGCACATCTCCCTGGCACTTAATGAATGGGATAAATTCACATATAAAAAGGCTTGTCATTTCTTTACATGGTGGTTGGCAAACCAAAAAAAAACTTAAACCTACAAGTGGAGCTCCTTAAATAAAATTTCTTTAAAATGGACTACAAAAAAATAAAATAAAAATAAAACTTGCATTACCTCGCGTCATAAGGGCTGAAAATTAAAATAGAGGGGAAATAGGAAGTAAAGGCATAGTAAAGCAGAAAGCAATCGAGGGGTACCCCGGATGGAAAGTCTTTTACAGCATGGGATGGTCAGCAGGGGCTGCGCATTGTTCCATCGTCCCAGGGCTCTTCCATTCCTTCAATCAAAAGTAGGCCGGGTGTCTTACGGAGAGCGCCGGAGCATGAAAACGTCTCCTGTAGGTTCCTGCCAGCGGGGTAAGAGTGTTCTCTCACATCAGCCGAGCATCCGCCAGCCTAGGCCTCCGCACTCCACTCACGGCGTCTCTTCTGCCTCTGTTCTCCGCGGCCGAAATGTAGTTCCTTGCCGCGCCGTAGCTGTGCCTTAGGGAATGGCCTGTACATGCCTGAAAGGTTATGCATTACCTTCAGCATGCCGAGACTCAACTTATTTTTGCTGTAAAAATTCCCAAAACTGGGTTTCTATAAAGGCGCAAAACTCACACGGAGTTATTGGAGCTCACCGCCTTACGTATCCTTCCGCTACAGAGAATGGTAGGGACGGACGGCTGGAACATCGCTTAACATTCCAGGGGCCTGGGATTTTCAAGCCGCCTCCTCCTCCCTTTGGGAAAACAAGAGCCGCCGTTCGAGAAATGGCACCCAACAACGTATCCAATTACTGGTGTACCGAAAGAAGGATAAAAGATAAGACAAAGAAAGGTTCACCGTTACTAGGCAAGAGAGTTAAAGCTTTAAAAACTGGCTTACGTTTATTAAGATTTTAAAAACAGTTTGCCAAACCACCTAAATTAATTTGCCACCACCTTACAATAGATCAATTTAATTACGTACATTTACACCTAATTTCACTTCTTAATAATTCATCTACCTCCTGAGACATTTAATTGCAATAATATCCGAGATACTTAATTACAATAAATGGATCAACGTTTGTTTCTTCGCTAATTTGCCTAAACATGTACATTGCTAAGTAAAATTGAAAGTCAGCTTGTCGGTTGTACGCCGGCAAGCTGCTTTTTACGTGTCTCCACATGCTTTCTATAGTATTTGTGTGGCATCCACTTTTAGGATCCACAAAATGTACACTGTGATTTACAGTTAAATGCTGGTATCCCTCCTCGCCCAAACAATCATAAGCCTTCCAACAATCTGAATAAATAGTTTTACCTGGCAAAATCCATTCATTAATTACACCCACTAGCGTATTAGCACTCCTATCATCTACAGCAACCAAAAAAAGCTTCCCACTGCCCTAATAGAAGTATGCTGATTGCAGGTCTTCCCATTAACATTCCTTCGGCAAGAATACGTATACCCATCTGAAATTGATGATTTAACAGATAATTTCATTAATCCCGAACACCCCTTGCATAACACATTAACTTTCAACAGTCCCACTTCCCTAAGAAAATTTACAAACAGCTCCTGATTGTCCACTAAATGGATGAAAAAAAAGTTATTCGCAATTCCTGGAGGTCCCATTGTATGTCTACCATTCGAAAAAGAGACCCCAGATTTTGAATCTACAATTCCCTGATATTTCCTAACAACATCACTAACACCCAGCATTTTAGACATTGTAAATCAAAAAAGAATAAAGCATTTAATATTTTAGAAAAGAATTACTATGAATGTAATAGTAAAAAGAACAAAAAATTAATATAAATTTAAAGCAATGAGAACGAAAAATTAATATCTATGCGAAGCAATGAGAACAAAAAATTAATATCTATGTGAAGCAATGAGAACAAAAAATTAATATAAATTTAAAGCAATGAGAACAAAAAATTAATAATTAAGTAATTTAATTAAGTAATTAATAAAGTAAAGTAATATAAAGAAAAAAGTTATATAAAATGAAAATTTTAACCACGTGCAAAAAAAAATAGGCTTAAAAAATACGAACCACGACCTCCGACCTTCAACCTGTGAACTCATGACGCAAATTATGTTACTGCAGACCTCCCTTCAGACTAGCGCTTCTTTCCCAACCCAAATCCCTATGTGTGGAACAGTCCATTTCAAACAAGAGGTGAAATAGGTTTAAGGGTGGCGCCATCTATTCACTATTCTCCGCTTCACATCCCAGTTACACAAAGACTGATGAACAATGTATTTTTACATATGATGTAAAAATTTCCAATTCCACCTGTACATGCAGCATTAAATGTGATCAATGCAATATTTGCATTCATTACATGACTTGTACATGTGTAGATTACTGTATCAGATTCCTGATATGCAAACACATTCATTATGTTTGCCAAAAAGTTAATGTTAGTAAAATGCCCCAATCAAGTGGGGATGACAACCTGATCATTGACACCTGTGATCAAATTGAAAGGCGAACTACAGAAAAGGATGCCATCATAACTGTTTTACAAAAGGATGAAAATACCTTTAAAACTCAGGATGGAAAAAGCAAGGTACTTAATAGATTGTTAGAGTTTCATCGAAGACTCCAAGGATTTGATTCTGTGCAAGTAATGAAACATGTCAATGATACCATAAGTGCTCTCAATGCATATTTGGATACCTCAGTTGCCACCGAGTCTCGTCCAAACTTGATAGCAGAACAATCAACATCCAAAGCTCCACCTAACAAGCTTATTAGCAAGCAGAGAAAATTTCCATTAAATAGGAAAAAATAACCAAAGACAAAATAAAAGTTGACTTTTAATATGCAGTATTAAATTTTTATTTTGTATTTTCACACATGAATATTAACTATTTTGGTATGAATATTATAATATTAAAAACAATTTTTCCTATGTATTCCAATGCATATAAAAAAGATTACTCATTTACTATTTCCCATAAAAAAAAATTTTAAATCACTGGAAGTCACTCTCCTGGCCTGTCCGAATCTTGGAAAATTATCTAAAAGATAATTCATTAATTCTAATTCATTAGATAATTCATTCATTAATTCTTTGTTTTTATATTCCATTCTTTTATTATCTCCGAATCTCTTTTCCTTGTTAAGTGCCTTATAAAGAGTAAGTATGAATTTTTTTACATTTTTTAAAGCACTTTAGCTTTTAAAGAATTTGCAATTTGAAAATGTCAGGTTTTTGGAGAATCACCCATAAACTTGGCCAACGTGAGAATATTTTAGATCATTTGGGGGTAGTAGGACACCTACTCTTGGAACGGGAACAGTTCCAAGAAAAACAAAATCTAAGATCATGGAATATGAAATATATAACTGTGACTTCTTTACCTATCTCCTCAATAAATTTTAAGTTGTATCATGGTTAGCGTTCTGACTTAACGTATGAAAAGAGTCAGATTTGAATCTCAGGTTGGCTTGGATGTTGTAATGATTTTGAATCCACTTTAAACCATAGGTCCCAGTCTTATTAGCTATCACGAGCATAATTGACCATAGAGTTACAAATCAACCAACCGATTCCAATAGTCCAAATTTAATGTTGTCTTTGTTATTTTTGTGAATTTGTAATAAAACAAGCATCTAAATAAAGGTTAACATAATTAGAGATAAAAAATATCTTGCTCTTTAAAAATGATTCAATCATTATCATAAACCTGTATTAAAATTCAGGCATAAACTCTAGCTACTAAATGAATTCAAAGGTTGAAGACTATAAGGGTACTAATTATGGCTACTATTAAGGGAGTTAAATATGGCTTGTTGGGTTATCTAGTGTAATATGTACGTAACTTTTCTTACAATTAGATCTCATGGAATCCCAAGAAACAAATATTTATCTCTATTACTGAAAAGTGTTACAGAATTTACAGTGTTTTATTTTTCTCCCTTTGGTAATCTTAAAAATGCTCTTAGCATCCTTTAATTTATACCGAAGAAAAATATTGTTATTCTGGTTTCTGAGGTTATTGAATACTAGAAGTTCAGTAGTATTGTTATATACAATACATTTTTTTCATCCCCTACGTCGAGAGACAGTCAAGAGACCATAGCTCTCCTCTAGCATCCCAATACAAAGTAGCTCTTTTTCCAGCTGTACAATACAAATGAAAAATATAATCTTTACAGGTCTTGATAAGAAAGTATATTAAATGCCTAATTTAAATATATTTACTAAATAAAAAAAAAGCAATGTGTATTTGTATCACATAAAATATACCTAAAGACTTATATGATCATAACACAAGAAATAAAAATGTTGAATTCAGAAATTTTACGTTATATTCAGAAATGCTCTGAATCTTTAATATTCAAACCAACATAATAAAAACCCGTTAAAACTATACAAATCAGTCTTTGAATACTCAAAGTCTGAAAATTGATAAATATTAAGAGACTATATTAACATTAAATATTACACAATATAACATTAAATATGCACAATATTACAGCCAATATTAACATTAAATAGAGACTATATTAACATTAAATTTATAAGATTTTGTTATTGGCTACCAACTTTTATCAAATATTGAATTGATATATTATTTATTTATTATTTACTTTAAATCCCTGACTACTTTCTTGTTCAACAACTAAATTAATTTCTACAGTTAATGTGCAGTGTAATTTTTTTTTAAAAAAAGAGTAGAAGAAGAGAAGCGAGAAACTTCAAACATATGTGCAACGAAACTGTGTTCTTTACCAGGCACAAAAGGTTTCGTTAACATTGATTCCTTTTGCCACTGCAAGCAAATGACACAGACATGACACATTGGTCATCTGGGCTTATCTACAGACCATTTCAAAATACTTTTTCAAGAACCAGCATTCAATTAATACAGTTCATATGTTAGGTGATGGACCCTGTACACAATACAGAAACAAAATGTTTCATTTGTTAAGGTAACGCACACAATAATTGTTTCCCAGCATCCAAAACGTGACATGGAATTATAGAGAGGCAGGCGTGGGAAAGGTGCACCTGACAGCATAGGAGAAACTTTTAAAACGTACAACAGATAGAATTAATTACAGCTGAAAGTAAAGATGTCAACACATTTGAAACTTTGACCAAAATTTTAAGGTAAGAATGTACAGCAAGCAAGATATTTCCAATTGATGATGACATGATATGTAAAGCTGGTGATATGTTAGCAAAAGATTTAGAACCATTTTTGGGCAAGATTTATCAGATTGTATATACTTCAGCACATACAGTACTGGACTTTCATTCACTTTCTTGCTTTCAGTGCAAGATTTTCAAATGCACTTATTTTCAATTAAATTCTGAAAATAAAAGAAATCTACAGCAAATAAAGATCAAAAACACTAAATAATAAATTTAAATCATTGCAATTTAAAACTTTAAATTTTTTAATTTATGCAACTTAATTTTTTTAATTAAAGCTTATTAAATACATTTATTTTCTAATTAACAAATTAAAATTATTGTGGATATTTGAAGAAAGTAAATTTAAAATTCAATCATATACTTATTTCAATTTATTTATTTTGTTTAAATCTCTTAGAGAATAAAAAGATTCCTAAATAATTCAACAGATGGCAGCAGGAGCAAATCGAAACTGATGCTGGATTGCTGTCTGTGGACGCTTTTTTTCACCTCTTGTTTGAAATGGACTGTTCCACACATAGGGATTTGGGTTGGGAAAGAAGCGCTAGTTCCCTTCAGAAGAGACCTGAGACCGGTTTTAAGGTTGCTGCCTCGGGGAGGTCGATTCTCAAAATGAGGGGTCGGGGATAATCAACACCCAGTACCATTTCCCGCGGAAAGTATTTATCGCTCTTTAGGCATTAAGAAAATTATGAAGGTTTTAATTATTTAGGCTTTAAGAAAACCATCGCATGTTTTGATTTCCATTTTCATGTAATCAACGTATTTTGGGACTTTTTATCCTGCATCGTATTACTTACTATTTTCCGAAGTAGTGTAAGGGAGTTTCAGAAAACCTCAATAAAATTTAGAGTCATGTTTATTTTTATAAATACTGGATCATACAAAAATTTATTATTATAGATACAGATTTCAGGTATTTTGATTTTGCAACTGTTATTTTTTCTTTCGCCAAAGGAGACGCGATCTTTTTCGGTAATTTTGTTTTCATTTAAGGGTCTCGGGAGTTTTATTTTTTTTACTGAAGGTACAATTTAATTTAGCATCATGTCACATCAGGCCCGCGCGGGCCTGTGATTGGCTGAACAGCCGATGCCACAATAGCAATAAATGTCAAAGAAGCTCGCTAGGTAGCACAACTACACGATACCTTTAAAGGTTTCAAGTACGGCAGCAAGATCTGTAAATCGTCCTTTATAATGAGAAATATTCACCAGGGCCCGATTATGAAAGCTGGGGGCCCCTGGGCAGATGCTATTTGGGCCCCCCCCCTTACGGACATTTATAAAAATACATACTATTAGAAGTACTAGGTGCATACACTAAGGGGGTTTGGGGGCCCCTTAGCATCAGGGGGCCCTGGGCAAAGTCCCGATTTGCCCATGCGATAAAAAGGCCCTGATATTCACCAACTTCTTTCCTCCAATCAAATAATGATGGTCACTTATGGGATCACGTTTAAGAGGTGCTAATTGCTTTCCCACGTTCCGTGAGATATACATGATACAGGTATTTTGTTTACTGTAGTCTCCTGACATATGGAGTTTGTTAACAACAAACTACAGATGTGAAAAGGGGCTGATTCATCTATAATGATAAGACTAAGTATTTAAAAAGTTTTAATGATGTTTATATTTTACTCCTGTAAAAAATTATAGGATAATAGCTAAAAGAAAAATAAATTTCCTGAAAATGAAATAATTTTTTGGATGAGCATAGTGAGTTCTTTCTAGTACTCAATGATCCATATTTTGTGAATTGATTTTCCCGAAAATTACGACGACTGAAAAGCTGAAATTTGGCATGCATGCTCTAAATTTAATGTAGATTTTCAGAACTTAATAGAGTGTTTCTAACTTTTGTCTTTAAAAAGATATTTTTATGGTCTCTTTTTGCAAGACAGTTACGAGAATGTAGAGTATAACTTTTTTTTAACGTCAAAACAAAATCTTTATAAAAACGGAGTTTATGTCGTCCCTTTATAGGGGGGTAGTGCTGGTCCGCTTATATGGCACCCCCATAATAAAATATTTGAAAGTGGTGTATGTCCACTTTAAAAAAATGAGTTAACGGTGATTTTAGTAAGATATAGAAAACTTTTTTTCGTACGATTTTTTCATAAAGTAAACAAAAGAATTTTGGCTATAAAATGTTATCGCAAAAAAAAAATGTTTTTTAAAGTGGAATAAGTCCATTCCTAATAATTATAATAAAAGCAACTTGCTTATTGCAATAATTATTGATTATTACGACTTCAGTGTACACTACGCTTTAGCATATATTACTTAGCTAGTGTCTTAAAAACAACATCGTTAACAAGATAACGGTATTATTTTTCTGATTAAGTGGTCAGAAGTAATTTCACTGATTTTGTTTGGTTTTCTTTCGCAATTCCTACTGTTTGGTTTGTGTTTCTTATACTAATAGATTGCAGCGTGAGTATTATTTTAATAAGTGAGTATTAATTTTAATAATTATTATTATTTCATAGTAAAATTTAAAAGGTGTATAGTGTTAAAAACATCACTCGAATTGATTAACGTTTGCCAATATTTTTAAATTCATTCAAATACAAACCTTTAAATATCTCGATACGTGAAAAAATGGACTTATGCCACTTTCAAAAATAACAGCTCATATGTTAAAGCCATTTCAGTTTAGACATATTTTTAATTTTCCAGATCAAATAGGTTCAACTGGCAAGGTCGGCCCTGCCCTTTAAAGTGTGCTACCCTAATGACCTTGTAGTGATAACTTATTTCATTTAATTTATAAGTGCATTTCATTCATTTACTGTATAATAGATGGCACCACCATTCAGTGTCATTTTATGTTGCACGACACCGATAGGTGGCGTGGCAGTATTGTATCCCGAGAATTTTCTCGATGCTCGCGAACACTTCGCTTGCTGCTGTATAACCGAAAGGTGATGTTCGGAGATTAAATAAATATTATTTCGTTAAGTTTTAAAATCTGTTTCCATCAATCTAATTCAGGCATCTAACCTGATAATAATGGTGACCTGGCAATACGCTCAAATAAAATAACGGACGCCTGGATTTATTTTCGCCTATATCGAAAGAGAATATTTTCGCTGACCACGTGCTCACCAGTCTTCAACTATGACGCAAGAAGTCGGAGCAGTGAAAATACCGGTCTACAATTTCGCTGATCCTTCACTATGGTTCCTGATGTGCGAAGCTACGTTCGAATTAGGCACTCCGAAAGCTATATCGGAAAGCAAGACAAAGTTCAATTACATAGCATCTAATTTACACACAGGAAGCAGCTACCGTGGTACGGGACGTTATCGTCAACCCTGACAAGACCGACCCTTACGGTGTGTTGCCTATGCCGGTAAGTGCTTGTTCTGTTTCCTCAGTTCATTCCATTGAAGACCGATTGCTTGAGGAAATCAAAAAAATTAATACGCGGATAAATGAAATTTCGTTGCGTAGAGGTCGCAGTCCTCATCGCAACAGTGCGTCGCGTGCTCGTAGTAAATCACGATCCAAAACTTTCGCTAACTGTTGGTATCACCATAAGTTTGGCCATAATGCCAAGAAATGCGTTCCCCCGTGCAATTTTGAAAAAAACGACGACGGCCGGGTGTAGAGGCGACTACCACCTTGCCATTAAACTCTCGTCGCCTGTTCGTGCGCGATCGGCGTACCAATGTTAATTTTTTGATTGACACAGGAAGTGATGTTTCCATCATCCCTGCTTCAAGGTTACAAAAAAGAAACGCATTACAAATGACACTTTCGGCAGCTAACACCTCGCCAATTCAGGTCTATACAACTCAAACCCTTTCTTTAGATATTGGTCTTAGGAAAATTTTCAAATGGACATTTTTAGTTGGGAATGTATCCAACCCAATAATTGGTGCTGATTTTTTATATAATTTTAATCTCATGCCTAACTTAACCTCCAAAAATTTAATTGACTGCCAAACTAATATTACCTCGCCCTGCATACTAAAGAACAGTGCGATTCATTCAATTAAAACTGTATCAGGCGATAGTGTTTATCATAAATTATTATTGGATTTCCCCGAAATCACTACCCCCCCCCCCTCGTCCAGACCAAGAAGTTAAACATTCGGTTGTGCATTATATACAAACAACTGGTCCTCCTGTAACAGCAAAAGCACGCCGTCTCGCACCTGACCGTCTGCGCATTGCTAAGGACGAAATTCAAACCATGATCGAACTAGGTCACATGCGTCCTTCTAAAAGCAATTTCGCATCACCTTTGCACATGGTGCCGAAGAAAGACAGCGCTGAATGGAGACCAGTTGGAGATTACCGAGCACTTAATGCTCAAACAATTAAAGACAACTATTCAGTTCCAAACATTTTGGACTTTACGTCTAACTTACATGGTACAAAAATATTTTCGCACATAGATCTGATTAAGGCTTATCACCAAATTCCAATCAACCCAGCAGATATCCATAAGAGTGCCATAATAACACCTTTTGGATTATTTGAGAGTACTCGAATGCAATTTGGCCTCTGCAATGCTGCAGCAACGTTTCAAAGGTTCATTGATGAGGTAACTTGTGGACTTCATTTTGTTTATGCCTTTGTTGATGACATTTTAGTTGCTTCAAAATCTCCAGAGGAGCATATCGAGCATCTCCGCATTGTATTTGAGCGTTTACAAAAATATGGACTCAGTTTAAAACCCTCTAAATGTATTTTTGGCGTGTCATCAATTCAATTCTTAGGCTATAAAGTTTCTGAATTTGGAATTGAACCCTTAACAGATAGAGTGGACTGCATATTAAAATTTCCAAAACCAAATTCACTAACACAATTGAGACGATTCTTAGGGCTTCTAAATTTCTATCGGCGGTTTATACAAAAAGCAGCACACATTTTAGCACCTTTAAATAAACTGTTAGAGGAAATTAAAAATAAAAAGAAATCTAAAAGACCCACTCTCAATAATCCCCAGGATACATTTCAATGGAATGAGGAGGCTGAACAAGCATTTAATGATGCAAAAAGTGCTTTAGCAGAAGCAACTCTACTTCACCATCCTATTCCAGGTGCAAAATTAAGTGTATGGGTTGATGCCAGCGATTTTGCTGTTGGCGGTTCTCTTATGCAAGTGCATGAAAACAGATGGGAGCCAATTGCATTTATGTCTGTGAAGCTTTCAAAAAGTCAGCAGAAATTCTCTACTTATGACCGAGAACTGTTGGCAATATACACAGCTGTAAAGCGATTTCAACATATGCTAGAAGGTCGCAGCTTCACAATATACACGGACCAAAAGCCTCTCATCTATGCTTTTAAACAGAAACCTGAGAAATGCAGCCCTCGTCAGTGGCGGCATCTTGACTACATATCACAATTCAGCACTGACATTCGCCATACTAGTGGAATCAACAATACAGTAGCTGATGCTCTATCTAGAGTAGAAATCAGCCCTATCTCCAATTCATTTTTTCTAGATTTCAATGCTTTCGCAGATGCCCAAAGAATTGATCCTGAATTAAAAAAATTGCAGACTGAAAATTGTACTTCTTTACAAATTAAATACATCCCCAGTCCAGTGACAAATACCAAACTTTTATGTGATGTCTCTACAGATGTACCTCGACCATTTGTACCAGAAAATTTTCGCAGAACTCTTTTTGAACACTTTCATAACCTTGCACATCCAGGTGTAGCAGCAACTACACAACAAATTTCATCCAGGTATGTTTGGCCTCAGATGAAGAAACATCTTAAGGAATGGGTGAAAAGCTGCATTGCAAGCCAGCGATCAAAAGTGATCAGGCACACCAAGACACCTTTAGGCACTTTCGCATCACCTGATGCAAGATTTTCTCACATCCACATCGATTTGATAGGTCCCTTACCTCCATCAGAAGGGCAGACCTACTGTCTGACAATCATCGATAGATTTACAAGATGGCCTGAGGTAGTGCCTATTGCTGATATTACTACAGAAACTGTATGTCGTGCTCTGTTCAGTGGTTGGATCTGTCGTTTTGGATGTCCTTCCACCATAACAACAGACCAAGGTCGACAATTTGAGTCCCATCTCTTTCGAGAGTTGACAAATATGCTTGGCACGACCAGAATTAGAACAACTGCCTTCCACCCTCAGTCGAATGGTTTAGTGGAACGTTTCCACCGTGTCCTAAAGAGTGCTATAAAGGCTCATGAAAATCCTAGATGGACTGAATGCTTACCTGCCATCTTACTTGGACTGAGAGCTGCTGTGAAAACAGATATAAATGCATCCAGCGCTGACTTAGTGTATGGTGTTTCACTCAAACTTCCAGCAGATTTGTGTACAGAATCTTCACCGAATAAAATTTCACAAAACAATTTCATCCAACAATTGCGGGAAAGGATGAATCACATCAAACCCATCCCTACATCCCATCATGTGAAATCCAAGGTTTTTGTGCACCCAGAATTAAACACTTGCTCTCATGTATTTCTAAGAGTGGATAAAGTCAGTCCACCCTTGTCACAACCCTACACTGGTCCTCATGCAGTACTTTCACGAGAGACCAAAAACATCACCATAGACTTAAATGGGAAGAAAAGTTGTGTCTCACTTGATAGAGTCAAGCCAGCTTTTCTATTTAATGACTTACCTGAGACTGATTACCCTGAAACGCAACCATACGAAAAGAAATCACCAGAAAATCCTGAGACTGTAAAAACTCAAGTAACTAAATCTGGTAGACGTGTAAAATTTAATAAGAGGTTAATAACAGAAATTGGTTAAAACATTTTGTATAGATTCATTTTGTAAAATATTTTGAAAATTGCATCATATATATTACATTCAAATTTTGACAGGTATATACATATTCATATTTTGTAAAGTAAATTATTTCTCTTTAACCTTTGCAGCATTTTGTATCCAGGGACATATATTAATTATGGTATATACAAGTGAAATGTTTATTACATTCAGATATTACCTAGACTGTTTTCTTTACATATTAATATGTCGAATTTATATGCCATATATATTATTTTTTTTTTCATTTTATTTGTCTAGTAAGTTTGCATCAGGTATCTCCCAAAGAACAATGTATGTGAAAGATATTTTTTTTTAATCATTGTATATTTAATACTTATTTTTAACATTTTGTCGTTCCTTCACAAGTTCATCACTGGAGGGATACTATTGTAGTGATAACTTATTTCATTTAATTTATAAGTGCATTTCATTCATTTACTGTATAATAGATGGCACCACCATTCAGTGTCATTTTATGTTGCACGACACCGATAGGTGGCGTGGCAGTATTGTATCCCGAGAATTTTCTCGATGCTCGCGAACACTTCGCTTGCTGCTGTATAACCGAAAGGTGATGTTCGGAGATTGAATAAATATTATTTCGTTAAGTTTTAAAATCTGTTTCCATCAATCTAATTCAGGCATCTAACCTGATAATAACCTCTTCTAATCAAAATTCACAATTAACTTTATCAACACTATAAAATTTCCCCATTTTCCGCAATTTGAATAAGGAAAATTTTCTTCAAACTTAATTTCCCCCTCTTTGAAATATTTTCTCATAACTTGGTTTTTGTTAACTTTTAAACTGGCCAAAAATATGGCTAATAAAAACGGGAAAGATGTTTTGCTTGGTTGCAAATTTATACCTTGGAAAATAGACTTCAGAAATGAGCATTTAAACATTTCAGATTATACAGCACATCACGGCAGTTAATATTCCAAAAGGTATAATAGTTCCAATAGGTAATATAGTGTTTAAAATTTCCTTTCAATTGTAACTACAGATGTATATTTCTCCCCATCTGTTTCTTGTAAACACTGCGTTTTCTTTAGACTAAACCATTGTAAATCGGCAGAAAAACACCTGTTCGACTCTTCCTTGGGACAAATGCCGATATTTGGCGAAAACCTCGTCTCGTTGACCTTCGCTTTAACGTTCCACCCCTCATCAAAAAAGAACTCTCCCCGAGTGACGAGTTTCTCAGGGTTCTTCTCTTCAGAGGTGACCAGTATTGGAGTCAAAAAAAACTTTACTAACCTCAAAAACAAAGGGATGACCCAAAAATTTGGTTTGATTCCATATTTGGCGTAAAATCGAGCACAATTTGGCGTGATTTCGTATTTGGCGTACAATCGACATTGCCAAACCCAACAGGTTTACCAGACAAAAAACCCGGCAAACAACTACCAGATTTGGCAAAAAATCGCCCGTTGGCGTTCGTTGCGTTTACTACATCTGTACCGAAATGGAAAATAAAATGACAGCATATTAACCTAGATTCAGGCTTTAATCAACTGGAAAACCACGAGGTGATAAAGCTACATTGTTACCATGAAGCTACAGCTGTAGCTTCATGATTGTTACATCAATGTAAACATCACAGAAGTGTTGCCAAAAGTAAGAACAAAAACAAGTGTTGCCACAGGAGATAAAATACATTATACTACACTGTATTAAATGTTATTTATCTAAAACTTTAATTTTCTGCTTTAATAACAATTATATTTAAACTAGAAGGTAACCCGTCATTTTGACGTCATAATACTAATAATGACGTCATAATGGAAAAAGTATATGAAAGTTAAAAAATATCCCGAATTATCTAACAATATTGCATTTAATCCACACCTTGTAAAAGCAAACCCTTTCATTATTTTTTATTTATTTAGTTTTTCATGCGACTGGAGTAGCAGACTGCCATCAAACCCGTCATTTTGACGTCATAATACTAATAATGACGTCATAATGGAAAAAGTATATGAAAGTTAAAAAATATCCCGAATTATATAACAATATTGCATTTAATCCACACCTTGTAAAAGCAAACCCTTTCATTATTTTTTATTTATTTAGTTTTTCATGCGATTGGAGTAGCAGACTGCCATCAAACCCGTCATTTTGACGTCATAATACTAATAATGACGTCATAATGGAAAAAAAGTATATGAAAGTTAAAAAATATCCCGAATTATCTAACAATATTGCATTTAATCGACACCTTGTAAAAGCGAACCCTTTCATTATCTTTTATTTATTTAGTTTTTCATGCGATTGGAGTAGTAGACTGCCATTCAGTTTTTCACAGCTCACTACGCGGTATGAATACTTGAGCTACTTGATTCATTCACATTCAAGTTTGTGTACTTTCAGAATTCATCGCAAAAGTAAACAGATTTTTAAAAACTGTTAAATATACAGCTAAAAGCATCAAATTTTTTTAGTTCTGAATGTTTTATAGAAAAATAGGCTGAAAAAACGTGATTTGATGGAGAAGATATTAGTTTTTAGGTAAGAAAAAAGTTCTGATCCACATCTGAAATTGAAATTAAGCCTAAGAGGCTGTTTGTTTACTGAGGGCTTCAAATGAAAGATGAGTACAGCCCGGAAGTGTTATACAGAGACAATGGCTATTATATATATAATAACACTCACGCTGCAATCTATTAGTATAAGAAACACAAACCAAACAGTAGGAATTGCGAAAGAAGAAAACCAAACAAAATCAGTGAAATTACTAGTCAGGGATGTGCAAACTTTTTCGGTCGCGGGCCAAAAAACGAAAAAAAAAAAGTTTGGCTGGATAAGATAAATTTTTCTAAAATTTAAAAAACAATATACAAGTATTACAATTTAAATATGTTAATGAGATGAATGAAATTGCGATTTCATTTTCAAAAGTTCCTTCTTTTGAGGTTCGAAGTGAGATGTACTGATTCTAAGGAACGAGGCTAAATGCTCATCTGTCAGTCTACTTCTGAAATAATTCTTTCTAAGGTTCATAGTTGAAAACCATGAAGCTACAGAAGGAGGGGAAGCTCAGTGTTAAAAATGTATCTCACATTTCGTCGCCGCCAATAGATGGCGCGCGCGCAGAGAATAGGGTTTTGACACGGAAACCATACTATGGATTTTTCGTACTTTTCGATAGAAAACATGTTTTTTTAAGTGCGTATTTAATATGAATTCATTTATTCAACTTAACAATATATATATATATATATATATATATATATATATATATATATATATATATATATATATATATATATATATACGTATATATACATATATACACTGCTGGCCACCCAAATTGCAACACCAAGAAAGACAAGAGATATCACGACAAAATTTATTTTGTAGATAACATGTTGACCAAGTATCAAATGATTAAATTTATAGACTTCTGTGAAGTGTGGTTCCTGCCAAAATCAGTAGCCAGAGTAGCCGCCATTGTTGGAGATGACCGATGCCACACCAAGCAGCCAAGCAGACCAAGCAGCTTCCACACGTTGCCAAAGTTGATCTGCTGTGGCAGCTGGGGATGGAATCTGGGTCAATCGTAGAGCAACCATGGACCACATGTTTTCTATCGGCGAAAGATCCGGAGAGCGAGGCGGCCAGAGAAGCAATTCAATCTGGCGATTGACGAAGAACCGTTCCGCAATGCGTGCCACGTGTGGTCGCGCATTATCCTGTTGAAATATGGCTGTGGGCAAACCCTGAAGGTAAGGAAGGACAACTGGCTCCAACACCTCAGAGATGTAGCGCTGGCTGTTTAAAGTACCGGCAATGCGTACTAGAGGTGTGAGAGTGATATCCAATACCGCCCCATACCATAATACCCGGTGCAGGACCAGTGTGGCGGTGCATAACGCAGCTGTTCAGCATCCTCTCTTCACGGTGTCTCCAGACTCGAATGCGACCATCGTGGTGTTGCAGACAGAAGCGTGACTCGTCAGTAAAGACAATTTCATTCCATTCTGCCGTCCACATCCTTCTGTCATCGCACCATTGGCGGCGGAGACGTCTGTGGTTCTGCGTCAAGGGTAGACAAAGCAATGGACGTCTTGCGGACAGACCACTCTGCTGTAAACGGCGTCGAATGGTACGCGCAGACACTGGATGATGCGTTACAGACTGCATGTGCTGTGCTATGGTTCGTGATGTGACTGAGCGATCCGTCACTGCCATGCGCAGAATTTGCCTGTCATCACGTGAAATGGTGCGCTGACGTGGATGCGATCGAACAAGCCGGTCCGTCGTACCCTCCTGCATCCAACGATCACATATCCGCATTACAGTTGTTTGGTTTCGTCCAACACGACTACCGATTTCCCTGAAAGATAATCCACAATCTCGGTAGGCCACTATCCTTCCTCTGTCGAACTCGGATACTTGATCAAAAGATGATCGCTGTTTTCGACGAGGCATAATTGATCGTTTTTTTGAAAAAACCACAAGAAAAACATAATTGCCGAACTTGAAATCGGCGAAATCTCCAAGCCTTAAATAGCGCTTTGAAGTGGCGCCACAGGCGCGCGTGATGTGCGTCTGCGCTGAAATTCAAATCATTTGCATATCTCACCTCCGCTAATGCATGTTGTAAATTTCATGTTATTTGCATGTTTCCTTCAGGGTGTTGCATTTACAGTGGCCAGCAGTGTATTTATATATATATATATATATATATATATATAGATAGATAGATAGATATAGATATATATATATATATATATAACATTAAAAATCCCATAACTCTTTTAAATTCTAATTTATTCTAAATTCCCTGCGGCGTTCGAACTAATTTCGCTTTTGATTCTAAGTTCTAATAACCTCGAGAGAAAATATTAAATGGCTTCCTATTACTCGAAAACTAAACTTGCGTAGCGTGGACAGAAAATTAAATGCTTTAGCGCATTAGTCATGCCTTTTCCTAACTTTTGACCAATTAAACCCTATTACGATCACATGACGAGATAAGTTTATATAAGGTTTGGTATCACGTACATGTAGGCTTTTTTCATTTGTATGTTGCCCCGAGATATTGTATTTCCGTGTACCTTACAAATAAAAATGTAGTTTAGAAAAGCTGTGGTATTTTATGTGTCCGAGGTGGAAGATGTTGCGGGAATGGATTTAAACATTTGTGATGCACGGCCGGGCGACAATTCATCCATTTTACCCTCAATTAGATGAAGCAAGATGAATCATAATCAAAACTATGCCACTCAGCCCTTCATTCTTCGGCTCGCGTCCATGTCATTACATAAAGTCGGCAGGATTCGAACCTGCGCGGGAAAATCCCGTGGATTCCCACGAAGTGAGCTCCGGTGAACTTTGATTGAAGCTGAAAAATTTTTGTGTCAAAGAGGAGTTTCAGTTCTGGATTACATTAAGCCAAGATGATGTCGTTGACTTCGGAGTGTGGATTACCTGCTGTTTACGATTTTCAACGACGAGTTGTCGACCACCAGTGTTGTGATTATTTTTGTTTACTGCAATGTGTCTTCAGAGTGTCCAAATTGTGCTTACAGTGTGATTTTTTTTTCAGTCGTCGAATCATCGCGGACATCGTGATTATTCGAAATGTGTGCTGTTCAGGAATGAACAGAGTAACCTTGAGAGATTCCTTTTCTTGGTGATGTGAAACGTCGATTTTCGCATCTGGAAATATTAATGTAAGCATAATGAGCTCAGCAAAATAACGTAATTAAGGCGACTAGTGCATGGATGAAAACGTGATTTTATTATCAGACACGACCAATATGTACGATTATGCTTAAGAAGAAAAAATTGTTCTGTGTGTATTTAACGAACAACTTTCCGATATCCGTGACTGATGAAATATAACTACAGCGTTGCAAAAGAAATGCTTATAATTAAATAATAAAAATAACACCGATCGGAATGGTAATACATTGGTGAGTCCCCGTCAACAGGTGAGAGAGTGGTTATAAAATAAATTTTGCAATTGAAATGTTTTTTAATTTTACTATATATTGATAAAAAGTTGTGTTCAAATTATTGATTTAATTTTCAAATTATTGAATTAATTAAGTAACTATGATAAAAAAATAAATCGAAAAAAAGTAAAACGAAAGTAAAGAAAATCAATGGTTTAAAATATGTATTATGGTTTTGATTTTATAAAGTATTTCATTTGATTTGCATTTTGATAGAATTTTACGTGTATATTCCTTCATATTATAAGAGATTTGAATTTAAAAGAAATTTTTGAGACATATTTGATAAATTTATTATAAGTGTGTATTTTCTGTGTAATTTTTGTAATATTTCTGTGTTCTTTTTCTAGTAATGAATATTTTAGTGCTTTAGGAAAAGTAATAATCTTTGGTTATGTTAAATTGAAATGTCAAATAAGTGTAGCAGCTCTATAAATACTTGTTTTTCGCACCCAGTTCAAAATCGTCGCGGAGAAAAAAAACATTAAAATTAACTTACTTCCGTGTTCGGGCGCTTTGGTGTTAAACAGAGGAGCGTTTGAACGCCAATTCGACTATAAATTTGATTTGTCAGCGGTAATCTGATAAACAATCGCGAAAGAGTCAAACTTGTTTTGATTCAGTTGACCTAGAAATTTTGCGGTTTTCCAAATTAAGCTTTCTAAATCTAAGCCGTTAATATAAGTTTTGTAATTTTGATTTTGAGTATATCAGTAAGAATAACTTTGCTATTATTTCAGACATCAAGAAAATTTTAGAATTTAGATATTTTGACTATTGTTGCTATATTACATTTGATCTTGGACTTCGAGTAGTTTTACGAATTTAAGTAAAGGAGATTTCCGGAGGTTCAAGTTGACAATTAAAGGCGTAATTGCAGTTTTCATATAAACGGAACGTCCTTATAACATGACTTAGGGTGCCAAAAAACCACAATTGGAGAATTAAAAACCATTGTATGATATATTTGGTTCATCCGCCCCAGAAAATTCTCGAGATATTCTTGAAACTTTATCACTTATTGATAAATTTAGTTATTTAAAATCTTTGTTAGGCGGTGTTGCCGCTAACGTAGTTAACGGCATAGTAACTGAAGAAAATTATAAAGAAGCCCTCTGCCTCTTAGAACAGAGATTCGGCAGAGAAGACCTGGTAAAAAATGCCCACATGATCAGATTATGAAATTTATACCCTGTTAAAGATACAAATAATATAACTGGATTACGTAAACTTTATGACACCTGTGAGGTGAAAATTAGAAGTTTAGAATCGCTCAACGTCACCTCTGGAATGTATGGCCATTTATTATACCCTGTTTTAATAAAATTAATTCCAGAGGAGTTATCCTTAGCATTTAATAGAAAACGATTGGATCAAGAAATGAATCAATTTGATGTTTCAGAATTATTGAAATTTCTTAAAATCGAAATAGAATGTAGGGAATCTTCCATTTTGT
This sequence comes from Dolomedes plantarius, assembly GCA_907164885.2. Lineage (NCBI taxonomy): Eukaryota > Metazoa > Arthropoda > Arachnida > Araneae > Dolomedidae > Dolomedes > Dolomedes plantarius. Next base: position 59,263,309 of record OU015499.1, read on the forward strand.
TTCAAAATTCAAAAATTGAAAGAAAAAAACCAGTCAATCAGCATTCGAGTTCAAAATATCAACATAATTTTAGCTATAATAATTACAATTCTCGTGAGACGTCGCGAAATCAAAGTCGTCCTTTCATTTCATCTAATGTAGACAAAACGGTAGAATATTTAGCGCCAATTTCAGAAACGGCATGCCTCTACTGTAAAGCAACAAACCACAATTCTGAACATTGCAATAGCATAACTGTTGATGAAAAGAAGGAACTATTAAAGAAACAAGCGCGTTGCTTTCTGTGCTTACAGCAAAAACACAGAATAAAAGACTGTAGGAAAAAGGAAATGTGTGATATTTGTAATCATAAACATAATCGGTCTATTTGTTTTCAATTTGGCAAAACTATTGACGATAAAGTTGTTACCGCAGTTTCGCATTGCCAAGAAAATATTAAAAACAATTCGGTAGCAAAAAACCAGTCTGGAGTTTTATTGCAAACCTGTACTGCGATGATTAGATCTTCCTCAAACGAAGAAAAAGAACCTGTTAGGATTCTTTTAGATAACGGATCGATGAGAAGTTTTATTAATTGTACCATTTCTCAAAAATTAAAGCTTCCCGTAATAAGAACCGAAAAGCTTTCTGTTTATGCCTTTGCTGTTAAGGAAGCAACTCAAAAAATTTATGATATTGTAAAAGTCCGTCTGGAAAATAGAGATGTGCCATCTTTGAACATTGAAATTGAAGCATTAGTTACAGACCAGATTTCGGCCGCTAACATACCAACCCCTGACCTAAACATATCTAAAAGCTATAAATATTTAAAAAATCTACAACTTGCAGATTCCTATAATTATAGAGACAATGAAATAGTTATTTTAGTTGGATCAGATTTCTATTTTAACATAGTAAGTGGCAGAATTAAACGATTAGATGATAAACTTGTAGCTTCAGAAACACTGTTTGGTTGGTGCCTTCTGAGAAGAGGGAGTGTAAATCATGAGTTGGTTAGTATGAAAGTTGCAGTTGAAGAGAAGACCATTTGTGATCAGTTGAAAGAGTTCTTTGAACTCGAAGGCATTGGAATCAGTGCAGAAGCTGATGCCAAAGATGAAATTGAAGAGGAGATAATGAGAAATTTTAATGAAGGAATTTCACTTCAGAATAGACGCTACAAGGTCAAGTTACCATGGAAACCTGAAATGAAGCAGATGTTAGAGGATAATAAAGAAGTTGCCAGCAGGAGATTCCAAACGCTTAAGAAATCATTCATTAATGATCCCTAATTTTTTACAGAATACCGAAAAGTTCTCGATGACTATAGGAAAGAAAATATCATAGAACCTGTAGAGAGGGGAGCGAAAGAAGTGAACTGTTTCTATCTCCCACACAGAGCTGTAATTAGAAATGACAAGAGTACTAGTCGTCTGCGCATCGTTTTCAATGCCTCCTCTCATGGAAAAGGAAAAATTTCTTTAAACGATTGTTTGTATGCTGGTTTAAACTTATTACCTGATCTCTTGAATCTTTTATTAAGATTTAGAACGAACCCCATAGCTGTTACTTCCGACGTCAAGACAGCGTTTCTGCAAATAGAAATAGATGAGCAGGATAGAGACTTTACAAGATTTCTTTGGAGCGAAAGCCACACAGCAGACGAGAACCTTCAAGAATACCGATTGACCCGAGTTTTGTTCGGGGTCCATTCCTGTTGAACGCTACAATTAAATACCATCTGAAGGGGTATGTAGAAATCTTTCCTCATACTTGTCAGTTGTTGCATGATTGTCTATATGTCAACGATTATATTTTCGGTGAAAAGACTGTTGACATAGCACTGACTACGTACCTACAAAATCATGATATTTTTAAAGAAGCCAGTATGTATTTAAGAAAATGGAGAACTAATTCTCCAGAATTATTAGCTAAATTAAAAGCGCTTGGATTTGAAGTTGAGGACTTTGGGGACTCTTTTGACAAACCTTTAGTTCCTTCAAAAGTTCTGGGAGTTGGATGGAATCCTAAAAACGATGTGTTTTATTTTGATACTCAAAATATTGAAAAATGCCTGTTTAAAGGGAACGAGACTAAAAGATATGTACTGCAAATTGCCGGTCGAATATTTGATCCAATCGGTCTTTTAGGTCCGTTCACAATTCGTATCAAATACTTACTACAAGAGATATGGTGTCTTGGGTTAGATTAGGATGAGAACATACCGAAACAGACTGCTATGATTTTTAAAGAATGGTGTGATGACATAAAAAAGTTAAGTGAAATTCGTGTACCCCGTTACTATTTTGCACATGCCTTAAATCAAGACATTGACAACATTCAGTTGCATCTCTTTGCGGATGCATCTATCAAAGCATACGGGACAGTTGCTTATTTGCGTACTGAAAGACGCGTATTAAAATTGAAAGACAATACCGTTGTGATTAGTTTTGTTGCATCTAAAGGAAGGGTAGCCCCCTTGAAGACTTCATCTTTACCAAGACTAGAGCTAATGGGAGCCCTGTTGTCAGCACGGTTAAGCGACAAAATAATTAAAGGTTCAGAGTTTCCGATTTCCAAATTTTTTTGGACGGATTCATCCATTACATATTTTTGGATAAAGGGCTCACCTGACAGATTTAAAGTTTTCGTAAAAAATAGGGTAAAGGAAATTCACAAGTACACTAATCCAACTCAATGGGCTCATTGCCCTGGGAAAGAAAATCCGGCGGATTTGATTTCACGTAGACTCGCTGTGGCTGAATTAAAAAACAGTGATTTGTGGTGGCAAGGACCATCTTGGTTAAAACAAGACGAATCCACCTGGCCTAAGAACTTAGAACCATCTAAGGATTTAAAATGTGAAAAGAACCAACAGACACTTGAAATTAGAACAATTACAGCTTTAAATACAAACGTTTTAGATAAGAACCAGGACATTGATAGTTTTATAACTAAATATTCCTCTTTTTCCAAATTTATTAGAGTAACTGCTTACTTAATTAGATTTAGTAATAATTGTAAACTTAAGCAAATGGATAGAAAAAAGGACAACTTAAGTGCAACTGAGTTACAAAATGCCACACATGTTTTAATTAAGAGAATACAAGCTTCTGAATTTAGTACCGAAATTAAATGCTTGAAGAACAACCAACCTCTTCCAAGAAGTAGTAAGATTTTGTCGTTAAACGTTTTTATTGACGGGAACGGATTTTTAAAGGTTGGCGGACGATTGAAGTTTTCTGAACTACAAGAATCACAAAAACATCAAAAACTCTTACCTAAATCACATCACTTTACTCAGCTACTCATTAACTATTACCATATCAAATCTTTGCACTCTGGAACACAAACCACACTTTATTTGATTCGCCAACAATATTGGATACCCTCTGGTCAAGATAGGGTGCGAAGAGTCATTAGTAAATGCTTGACATGCTTTAGATCAAAAACTCAAACTATTAACCAAATAATGGGTGATCTGCCTAGAGACAGAATTGTACCTTCTAGACCTTTTGAAAAAGTAGGTCTTGATTTCGCTGGACCTATCTTAACTAAACCTAATCTAAAAAGATCCAGAGTTATAATAAAATCATACATCGTTATTTTTATTTGCTTTTGTACAAAAGCAGTTCACTTTGAGGTCGTATCAGACTTAACGACTGAATCATTTTTAGCTCCAT